>PVKS010003406.1:89608-104232 GCA_004027875.1 Aplodontia rufa | reverse complement strand
TCTCATTGACTCCTCTTTCTTTAAAAAAAAAAAAAAGTATATGCAAGAGGGGTTGGGGATTTAGCTCAGTGGCAGAGAGCTTGCCTAGCAATGCAAGGCCCTGAGTTGGGTCCTCCATGCTTAAAAAATAATAATAATAAATACATATACACACACACACACACACACACACACACACATATATATATAGAAGATGTACAAAGGTCATATGCAAATACTACCCCAATTTATATAAGGGACTTGAGCATCTTCAGTGTTGAGTATCCAAGAGGGTCCTAGCAATCCCCCTTAGACACCAAGAGACAACTGTATGTATGTATCTATGTATATATAATATCTATATTTATTATGCACACTTACATACATAGTAATTTTCATATGTTTATATTCCAGCAGGATGACTAATCTCAAACATTTTTATAATGATCACACATATAGTTCATATTCTTTTTACAGCATGTTTTCATCCAGATCCCAAGCCCTTTTTCACTCTTCATTTGCCATTGAACTCCCACTAGAGTTAAAAATAGCTAAATTTCCAATTCAGATATGCATAACACTTTTCTTCCAAGGAGCTGTGGTGTTTTGTAATTATTCTCAAATTGTTAAAGTCCTTGTGAGATAGTAGGTATGGAATACTATGTAACCTCACTGGCCTGTGAAAAAAGTAAATATTCTTCCTAAAAATTCACCCCAGAAGAGTGACAGCACTGTGGAGGCCATGATTTTGCACATTTCTCAAATGTTAACCAGTTTTTTTCCATCCGTTGACATTTATTTGTTTGTTTGTTTGTTTGAGAGAGAGCGAGCAGGAGAGTGAGAGAGAGAGAATCAATTTTATTTAATTTTCCATCTGGATTTCATGGCTCTGACACTTAGCTGTATATGTGGTGCTGGGGTTTGAATCCAGGTCCTCATGCATGTCAGGCAAGTGTGATACCACTAGGTCACCACTCCAGCTCCCATTGATTCTTTATCACAGCAGTTAAACATAAATGTATCATTAATTCATTTTTCCAAACATTTATTGAGTATCTAATATTTGCCAAACACTATAGAAAGCTAGACGGAAGAGAAGAAGATAAATCAATCTTGATAACCATCTTTAAGAAGCTCTCAGCAAGTGGAGAGGACAGAACCCTAACCAGTAGACGGTACAGACTCATGCAAACCAGACTTGGTTTACCGAAGCCCAAAGGAAGGAGAAATAATGAATACAACATTAAAAAGAGTATCAAGTTTTACTACCAAATCCCAATTCTAGGATCTATCATTTCCCTCAAAATATATATTCTGAAATTGTTCAGAACAAATGGAACACTTTAGATTTCCTAATGCAATTTTTATTTCTCAGCATCTTTACTGTTGAACTTTGGTTTGTACTACCTTGATTCCTAAACCAAACAAAGCCTTTCATCTGTGAAATAAATCTAGGCTGTGACATTTGACTAGAACCCTTTAGCTTACCAGTCAACATTTATGAATAAATATCAAGTTTGCATTCAAATACTGTAGTTCTAAGGCTGTCTTTGCATCTCAGGCCCAGCTCAACACCTGGCATAGTAGATGAGAAATAAACAATCATTGACTTACCTAAATGAATTACTAGGCTTTCAACCTACCAGGAAGGTAAAAGCATACTGGAACTTCAAAAGCTACTGTCATTCCTAATAATTGAAAGTTGTATAACTCTTAGAACTTGCTTTTGTTTATATTTGTCACTTAACATTGTAATGTGATTTTTATTTAATTAGAAATTTCAGCATGTATCATTTTAAACAGCCATAAACATCTCATAGAATGATTACATTGGCATTGGTCTAACCAGTCCCACTCACTGGGACTGGCTCAAAGATTCTTTTTCATTTTTATGAATATCATGGTGAACATTTGATGAATAAAAGTTTGAAATTAAAAGGTCCTATATTTAAAATTCCTATAATGTACTGGCAAACTTGTTTCAACAAAAAATAAAAAAGCTTAAATCCATTCCGACTATAGGATACAAGTGGATTCGTTTTACTGGATCTTGGCTGCATTAAACGTTCTTAATTTTTTTAAATCAATGCTAGTTTGCTAATTTAAACACATCCAATTAATGTAAATAATCTACACTATAAATATAAACAATGTCTTTTGCATCTAACAGTTTCAAATCAAGGGGACACTGTAAAAATCTGAAAATATAAGAAGAAATAGGTTATTTAGATCAGGGCTTAACTTAGAAAATGATGCTGGGTTGATTCTTAGAATCTAGAGCTTCAGACAATTTTATCATTATTTTGCTAGTCTTTTCAAAAGTTAACTTAGGGTCCTTTGCTCTACAAATTTTTACATTAAATTAAATACTGAGGCTTGCTTCTGTCTCACTCTCAAACTCCACAACATATTAAAATGCACACATTTCTTTAAAGGGACAAAAATTAAACCAAAAAAGTACTATACGCTAAATATCTAAATATTAATGTTGACCAAAACCCCAGCCCCTTATTAAAGAACTTTTCCTTAAGAGTTTTGTTTATTTTAATTTCATTGTTTTTAACCACTCTATGTTAATGATTGTTTCATGACTTTGTTACAAGGAAGCTCCCATGTGTATTACATTTCTACTCTTTCAGAAAAGCAGATGGAATGAGTCTTGGATTCCATTCTCCTTCAAGTTCTATGCATGCTTTTGTTATAGTCTCAAGCTCCACCAAAATGTCTCTCTTTAGGGGGAAAAAAAAAAAGATGAAAGATAATGTAAACCCCTTGCTCATCATTAATATTTCCGAATGAATCATGCTACCCTGACTCTAACACCTAAGAATCTAATCAGTGAACATACACAAGTAAAGGGGCTCTAGTCAACTCCAGAAGGTCCCCACGTTTTGTTTTTTGTTTGTTTTTGTTTTTTTTGTTTTTGTTTTTGTAAATAAGATCTAACACTTTGAATATCAACTTGCAGGAAAAATGAAGAACTCAGTGCCCCATCCCATGACTTCAAGGCAACACAGCCATTAATAGTGATTGGTCTCCCTCCTACTTGACAAACATCCCCATGTAAAGGCTTTCACCACTAATGGATGTGAGCACAGAAACAATTCCCACTGCAAGAGGAGAAAAGAGCAAATGCTACAAATTAAATCACACCAAGAGTGAAGGGCAGATTTTTGGGTTTCATAGAACAGGAAAATTAAAAAAAAAAAAAAACATTTTACAGACTCCTATAATGTAACTGATCGCGTCTTTTCCACATTCCCCCACTATTTCTCCCTTTTGTCCTCCGCTCCAGTCTCTGTTAAACAAAGTCAGAAATCTACCCAGGACTCAAAACAGCAGAAACCAAGGTCAAAACAGGCTTGGTTGGAGGGATACGAGGCCTGCAAATGGAGGACAAGGCTCCAACAGGGAGAGCATCCTTATTTTCCTGCCCTAATTGGCTGGCTTAAATCATTTCCAAAAAATCAAAGATTCTTCTGTTTGAAACATAAAAGATAGTGTAGGATAAAGAAAAAAGATAAAATAAGAGTAAATAACAACATAATGAAACCACCTACTTCACCCTTGTCAGAGGTGATTCCTTTCAGAAATTCAAGCAGTAACAACACAGATTTATCATGTAATCAACAGTAATTTGGTATTGATGGCAGAAACACATTTTAAATTTGGCTCTTTTATGAAAACCCTAAATATCAGAGAAACTTTTAAAACTGTTATAGGCGGCTGGAGCAGTGGCTCTGCAGTGGTGGCGCTTGCCTGGATGTGGGTTCAAATCCCAGCACCACCTACATAACAAAGTGTCAGAGCAACAAAAGCCACATGAAAAGCTAAATAAAATTGATTCTCTCTTTCTCTCTCTGCCTCTCTCTCTAAAATAAAAAATTTTAAAAACTATGTTATAAAAGGTGAGTAATATTTTAAAGATCTTTCTCTTTCAAATGTGCAACTCTCAAATACTGCATAGTATTAAAGAGACAAAAGTGAGGCCACAATCATTGAAATTGACCAAAAAAATGATATTTTTGTCATAAGAACAACTACTAATTCTCAAATTAGCACTACAAGCCCAAGTTTTTCTTATGTGTTTTGCATTATGAGAGCACAGAGTTTCTTCTGCTTTTCATTTTTTAATGCTTTTAAAATGTAAAAGATTCTCAAAATCTAAACCCACTGGTACTATCATATATCCAAACATTAAGTGACTTGGGTTTACTTCTAATTAAATGTAAAAGGAAATTAATATCTTCTGGTTTGGAAATAAGAATATTTATACTTCTCTTAATAATTCATTTGATAGACTGTTATAAAATGTTTCCAAAGCCAGAAACAAAAGTAGTATATAACAATTGTCTAAGGCTCAATCACTATGCATTCCCAAAAAGGAACCAAGACACAAGATGAATCCCACTTCACATTCTCCTCCAGTATATTCTCCCAAATCATTCAAAGGTTTTAGATTGCAAACTTAATCATTCAAGTCACGTTAAGTGTTCTTTGAAAACCTTGACTCTAGCTCACAGTTCTATTTTTAAGATGCTTTCAAAATTGTGCTGGTTACATAGGCGAAAATTTTGTCAGAAAATATAACATTCTGGGGCTGGAGCAGTGGCTCAGTGGTTACAGTGCTTGCCCGATTTGCACAAGTACACAGGTTCAAACCCCAGCACCCACATACACAACTAAGTGTCAGAGCAATGAAAGCCACGTGAAAAACTCAATAAAAATTCTCCCTCTCTCCCCCCACACTGTCCTTCTCTCTTCAAAAAAAAAAAGAAAAGAAAAAGAAAGAAAATATAACATCCCTATTTTGCTTTAAAATATTCAAATATTCAGTAATAACAATCACAATGGGTTTCTTTTGTATTTTTTAAGAGAGAGAGAGAATCAATTTTATTTAGTTTTTTCTTCTGGCTTTTGTTGCTCGGACACTTTGATGTGTACGTGGTGCTGGGTTTTGAACCCACATCCTTGTGCATGCCAGGCAAGCACTATAACCACTGAGCCATTCTGCTCCAGCCCCACCCACAATGGGGTTTGTTTGGGGTTTTTTTTTTTAACAATGTATTTCTTATTTATTTGTCTTCCCTTAACCAACATTAGTAGTCTGAAGTTTTATTTGTTTATAGGTTTGTTTCTTCCAAACCAAATGAACTGCATATCATCCTATAATGGATATTTGTGGTAAAAAGTCAAATTAGGAAATTATTGTGTAGTTCCCTTCCCTCAGACAGAAAATATGCTACCAATACGAAGTCGAACCAGAATACACTGTGAAATTCGTCTGAGGGTTCCTAAACACTACACACATATACACACATACACACACACGCACATATACACACACACAAATATATATTTATATCTCAAACATTATACATCCAAAAGGGAACTGAACCCTGGAAAGCATCTTGAATCCTGACTCCTGAGCCTGTTACACATAATCGCAGCCTAATAGGGTTGGTAAAGTACTTCCCTTCTGCTCCAGGATAATTTCCTAACTTCTACAACTGCTCAGATATCCTGACTTTTCCTTCTTTCCTTCAGCAATTACTTGCCTGACGCTGTTGTTAAGAACCACGGTGAGCAAAAGCAGCAGCAGTCCCTGCTCCTCAGGCTTCTGTCCTGAGGGTTTGGTATGACCTTCACCCAGCCTAGCTTCTCCCAAGGCCAACAGCAGGAGAGCACGGGAACGGGGCAGTGTTCTCAGCAGGCCCACCCCTACCTAACGTTTGCTAAGTTCAGGGTGAGAGTACAAATGGAGGTTTACAATCATGGCTGAATATTTAAAGACCATAAATGAAGCTAATAAATGTGCTATATTTTGCCACCTTGACCTACATAATGGCCTGAAAGGCCAGATTAGAACTGAGAATTCTAGCCAAAACACAGGGATGCCAGAGGTTCCAGGTACACTTCTCTTTGCACCCCTGTCCAGCACCACAAGGGGCCTCATCCCTGCATACTTGTGGGCCAGGGAGTCAGCTCACTGAGCTCCATGGATACATCCTGCAAACAGCTGCTCCTCGGACACCCCTTGAGCCTAGAGATGTGCAACTGGCTTCCCAGGACCCTCAATAGGAACCCCCAGGAAGTGGCCCCAAGAAGCAGGAGTATGTCTTTTCAGCGGGGAAATTAAATACTCAGAATACTTGGAGGGTATTCCAGGAAACAGGATACAGGCTCCAGGGATACATCATGTCTTTTGCCCTAAGAGAAGTAAGACAAAAGAGGCCAGAGGAAGGGAAGGGCCTCTTGCCCAGTTCTAAGGGCAAGAGTGTTCAGAAAGTGCTATAGAATCGATTTTTCAGTATCAGTCAAGCATTGAGAGAAAAGGGGGAAAGAGGATACAGGATAAAGGGGAAGAAACACACTATCCTGATGCCGCCAGGCAACCCTCACTACCGCTCCCACCCTCCTGTTCCTCTACCCAGAGGGCCAAGAGCTGCAAAAGGAAGGCCAGGGAGAGGCCATCTCACCGCAGAGAGTGGTGTCCCCCTGTAACAGCAGAGTTCACAGCTGGGAAGAATCAGGTGGAAGAAACACCACAAGGTGGAAGGGAACTGATATCCATTAAGACTCTGCTCAAGGCCACTTCTGACCATCTTGGAGAGACAGAAACATATACAAAAATTTCAAACATAAACAGTAGCATTTAAAAAGATCGTTATTAAATTATTTTTTAAAAATTTAGTAAAGTCCTTTTCCCAACTAAGGCTTTGCTTTGCCTCCCATCCAGGGACCTCCATTGTCAACCCAGTCACAGATGCTTCTACTCTGGAAGAACTGGCTTTTAAGAACCAACCCACAATAACAATAACAAAATATTTACCAACAAGCGTACCCTTTGAAGAAATAACCCCTTTATGGAAAGCATCTGAGCATTTATGAGGTCCACAGAATTTGCAAAGCAAACCCTAAAAGGATACACATAGGTTCTCCTTCCCAGCCCCACCCTTTCCCTAATGCACATGCACAAGAGTGCATGCACACACAACACCCCCCACACACATACATCCTTACTTTATAGACCAATAGTACCCAAGGCTCAGTCATTTGGGCACCACTTTCATGATTTCTGACATCTCCAGACACCATCTATAAACAGTACATATAAATATTATTTAATGTCTATTTAAATTGGCTATTCTAAAAGATAAATTTATATTGCTATCATAAATGGAAAACTAGAATCACTTGTCAAAGTAATTAAGCTAACTGTATAACTAACACAATTTTCTCAATGTTTATCTGCATACTACCTAAGGGTAGCTCACATTTGGCCAGCACTCAATGCTGGCACATAGACCATATTTTGAGAAACAGTGTTTCAGGCCAATCTCAGGTATAAAAGCCCAGGCATAAGAAATTTTAAATATGGGGCTGGAACAGCGGCTTGGCGGTTACAGCACTTGCCCAGCATGCACGAGTAAACGGGTTTAAACCCCCAGCAGCATGTACACAACGAAGTCTCGGAGCAATAAAAGCCACGTGAAAAACTAAATAAAATTCATTCTCTCTTTCTCTCCCTCTCCCTCTCTCTCTCATTATCCCTCTCTCTTAAAAAAAAAAAAGAGAAATTTTGAATGCAATATTAGAAAATCTAATACAGGAAAGATTTTAAAGAATAATATATCACTAAGCCGGTTTTATTCTAGAAATAAATGGAATATTGGAATGGCATCTGGAATTTTTATTCTACAAATAAATGGAGTATTAGAATAAAAGAATGGCTCGACAAAGGGGGATCTATTTATGTCTATTTTAACTATGTATGTACATGTATAAATACAGACACATGCTCATAGGCAACAAAGCACATTCAAAACCACTGCTTATCTCTTTAGAGGTAAGTAGTATCCAACTTAGGAAAACAGACTGAGCAACTTAGGAAAACATATTGTCACTGCACAATATGACCAAGATCTTAGGACTTTTATTTTTTATTTATTTTTTTAAAGAGAGAGGAACAATGAGAGACACAGAGAAAGAGAGAAACAACTTTATTTAGTTTTTCACATGGTCTTAGTTGTTCCAGCACTTGAACCTGGGTCCTCGTGCTTACCAGGCAAGCGCTGAAACCGCTGAGCCACCGCTCCAGCCCATCTTAGGACTTTTAGAGCAGTGCTTCTGAACCAAGAATGATAATATTGTTCCCCAAGGGACATATCTGATTGTCATGCCTGTGGTGGCTGATACTGCCATCCAGTAGGTAGAGGCCATCTTACAATAAATGCACACGACACCTCCCCACAGCAAATAATTATTTGATCCAAAATGTCAACATTGATGAGACTGAGGAACCCTGACTTAGGAAAAGCCAACATCTAACTCTGATTTTGATTCCAAGTTCAGAATTCTTTTAATTATACTATACTGCATTCCTATTGCTGAATTAAAGTATTATTTCTATGGGGGGGGAATGCATGTTGGATTCCAAATTAACTAACTCTGAATTGTACCCAAACATAATTATATTGTTATATTATGAGGAGTTTTCTTGTCCCATCTTGGGAAAAAACTTTTACACCAGTAAGGAAACTTTAAGAGCAATCCACTGAAGCATTTACCCAGCTAATTTTCTCCTCTGACATTAACACTCCTCTTTGACCTCAAAAAAGTGTAGAAATCTGGATTATTGTATTAAACTATCCTGGGAAATTTTATAATAAGCTAGTGTGTTCTAAATGGTGTTTGCTTGTGCCATTTGTACAATTTATGTACGTGGGGGAGTGGACTACTTTAAACAAACAGATATTTTTATCCCTCTGCAACTGCTTCCAAAACAGTGCTGTTTTCTGAAAAATGGAAGGAGACATAAATGTGCTACTTTACTTTTCTTCAGTTAACTCTCTTGACCTACTTTTTCTAACCTGTTTTTTGCCCCTTTACTAAAACTGCAGAGGGGAGAAAATAAGAGCGAATAAGCCAGCTTGTGTCAAACACAGAAGCTTGTAGCTATCCATCTCTGGGTTGGGTAGGCTCAAAACAAACAATCTAAATATTTCCACCCTTCCCAGTGGTGTAGCTAAAATACAAACGACTAAATGTTTTCTTCAAAAAAATCGTGAATTTAAGAGTTGGCAAAAGAAAGCAATTGGATTTTGGGCAGGAAAGGTTTGACTTTCAAAGTTCTTGGGCTATAAAAAGCTCCAGTGTCCATGGGAGAGTTCTGTATAGGATGAGTAGGTGGGGGTATAAAAAGAAAGAACAGTATTTTGGTTCTTTAGCAGATTTTATCCCTTCATCCCAGCCTCCCACTAATATTTGTGAAGATTGGGCAAATTGTGCCAGAGTGCTCTCCCCAACTATCCCCTCCATCCACTGTCCCCATCCACTGTCCCCACAGGCATCTTGGTAGGGGAGGAGCATGGGCATTCCCGTTCTTCCTGTCTCTTCCATTTCCCCCATTCCTGAAGAGAAACCCATTCCTTCCTACAAGATTTCTTGTTATGAATAGTGTCATCTTGAGCTTTCAAATAACCAAATTTATTATTATTTAAAAAACAGTTTTACCAAACTCCGGGACAAAATAAACCATTAACTGTTTAAATAACCTTCCAGCTCAAATGCAGGGGTGGGGGATGCTTAATGGGATTATGTGATTTTCTTTCAGAAAAATGACCTTAATTGCTGCACTTCATTATTTAAAAAATAAAATCTATCTATTCCCCAACACTAAAATCATTGATTTTTTTTAAAGGAGCATATTAACGGCAATTTTTCTGCAAATATATGGAAGATATATATATTTTTTAACTTACCCATCTACTTTTTTTTTTTAGATGAGAGAGAGAGGATCAATTTTTATTTAGTTTTTCATGTGGCTTTCACTTCTCTGACACTTTGCTGTGTATGTGGTACTGGGGTTCCAACCCACATCCTCACGCATGCCAGGCAAGCACCATAACTGCTGAGCCACTGCTCCAGCCCAGCCATCTACATTTTTAATGATGTGATCAAAAACCCAGAAGAGCTTTCAGACAAGCAGATCTAATTATTGTGCGTAGCACTGCAATTTTAATTAGTAGTATGAAACTAATTTAATGCTGACTTATTTTTCCCCTCAGAATTATAACTACAAGCAATTTAATAGCAAAAACTGTAAGGACTTTGCCTACTCTCTTGAATATCTCCAAAAATTTGGCTTTGTATGTAACCTACTGATAATGATATAGGCACAGCGAATAAATTATTTTTGGAATTATAAAATATTAAATTACTAAATATAAAAATCAAAAGCACTAAAAATGTCATTAAATAAACTTCAGAAAAGGTAAAGACTGAAGGTAGAGCTCAGTGATAGAGCATGTGCTTAGCATGAACAAGGCCCAAGGTTTGATCCCCAGCACCAGAAGGGAAAAAAAAGAAAGAAAGAAAGAAAAATTCATATATCCATTCATTTTCTGGAACCATTACTATAGAAATAGACTTAAATTAAGATTGAATGGTGTATTGCACACTGCAGCAGTACAAATTAATTCCACTATTTACCCTCAAGGCTACTGCACCAATAAGTTCATTTCATTTGCCCAGCAAATATGTCAATGCCTGCCATGTGCCAGGACATAAAAGCAGGAGTTGAAAATTCAGTGGTGAACAAAGGCGAAGTGGGCTATCATAGACCTTGCATTCTGGTATTAAATAAGTAATCACATAATCAGTATATAAGTACAGTAGGATGGGTGTAACTGAAGAGACAAAAAGTGCTCTGAAAAAACATTCCAGAACAAGGAAGACACACAAAAGCAAAATCAGGATCATTACAAAGTTAGTATTGCCTGAGAAAGCTGTAATCCAAGGACAGATCTATGAAAGTCAGGCAGAGGTCAAGGATATAACAAGGAGGTTTCTAGAGAGGCCAGAGTGAGAATGGAAAAGGCCCGGAGTGGTAAGCAGAGGGAACTGGCTAAGAATCAGGAAGTTGGCAACAGGGGTAACAACATCGACATCCCTCTTGAGGCACCTGACAGATGCTCCTCTGGAGTGGACTATCTTTCAGATATTGTTCCTGATCACTGCACATCCTAAGGAGAAGAGACTTTAATGCATGGCTCTATGCCAAAGGTCACAAACTCCAATGCCCACAGGGGCCATGCGAGAGGAAAATGAATGAAGAGAATAGTTCACGTACTCTGCATGAAAAGTGGGCACAGTGGGCACTGGAAACAGGCAGGGAGCAATCACTACCCCACCTGTGCTGATGCAAGACACGGGACACGGTCCCTGTACGGCCAAATATTACCATTTTTAAAAGAAAAGTGAGAAATTTGGATTTCTTTTTTTCATGTAAAACATTTCAGTTTTTAAGGGCTGGAGCGGTGGCTCAGTGGTTACTGCGCTTGCCTGGCATGCCCTAGGATGCAGGTTCAAACCCCAGCACCATGTACACAATGAAGTGTCAGAGCAATGAAGGCCACATGAAAAATTAAATAAAGTTGATTCACTCTCTTTCTCTCTCTCTCTCTCCCTCTCACTGTCCTTCTCTCTTAAAAAAAAAAAAAACTATGGGTCAAGGGTCAAATAGAGCAAGTTAAAAATCATCTTGAGCAAACTTCTTTCAATATTTTACATCAGTTAGCCAGATGTAAGACTTCTCTTCCTGACTTGACTTTTAATACAATATTAACAAAATATTTCAAATCAAGGAAACAAAAAGCTATAAGAATGTATTCCACTATTCTTGTCCTTTATTTATTTATTTTTTTTAATTCCAGATTGAGCCCCGGGATGCTTAACCACTGAACCACATCCCAGACAATTTTATTATTTTGAGTCAGGCTCTTGCTAAGTTGCTTAGGGCTGGCTTTGAACTCACAATCCTTCTGCCTCCGCCTCCAGAACCACTGGGATTATAGGCATGTACCACCAGGCCCATCTCATGAATTGCCTTTAGAAAGCAAAAGTATCCGAAAGGTGTTTTCTTTCCAGGCCTAATGTCTACACACAGCATTGTCCTTCAGAATCAGAGATGACGTTGCTGCTGATGTTGTGCACTCTGAATTCAGATGTCACTGAATGGACTGCCCTTGAGGTAAACAGATGGAATTCAGGTGTACTTTGTTGTGCGTATAAGGCCCTCACTCACAGGCTCTTGCAGGGACACGTGTGCTTTCCCAGTCTTACAAAGGTTAGAAAGACATAGAGACAGAGTCCATTTTTCCAAGTAACTAGAAATCCCATTGGGAGGGGGAAAGGTTTGAGGGGAAGAAGTGAAGTTTTAAGTAAAAACAAATCCCAAATGAAAAAAAGCAGCAAAAGACCCCCCATATAGCCAAGTCCCTCCCTTGGTCCCTCACTGGCCACTCTCATTCCCCAATCCTTAAATGTGTTCCATAAAGTACTTGCATTCAAATCCTCTAGAAAACTTTTTAAAATGCAGAACTTGAGAACCCTACCCTATCAAGACTAAAAGAAGACCCAAGCTCCCACTCTCCACTCCCAGGGTTTTTAACTTGGTTCAATAGTTTGAAGGCAGCACTCACCACATGTTCAGCACAATGCTAAGCAAGCCTCTATCCTTAAAAAGCATACATCCTTAGTGAGAAAACAGTCTCATAAGCAATTAGAAAACAGTGCAAGCCCGTGTGGTGACATACACCTGTAATCCCAGAAAATTATGAGACTAAAGTAGGACAATCGCAAGCTTGGGGCCAGACTGGGCAACTTTTCAAGACTCTGTCTCAAAATACAATAAAAAGGACTGGAGGTGTAACTCAGTGGTAGAGTGTTTGTCTAGCATGTGCAAGGCCCTAGGTTCAACCCCTAATACTGCAAAAAATGGGGGGAGCGGTGGGAGACAATACAAAACAGTGTATAATTAAACAATCGACTGCAGAACAAATGAACATATTAAGACACCAAAAAGGTAGTATCCTAAGAGGCCTGGTACAACTGGGAAAGAGTTGGATAAAACCATATGTGGAGAGACGGAGCATAACGCATCATTCACATCAATACAGCTCAAAGAGCGGTCGACAGGCCAGTGCCTGTTGGCAAATGGTTTGCTACCGATCTGTGAAATAAGAACAGAAATAGAGAGCAAGTACTTAGAAACCTTTCTGGCATTTTGACATTGCTCTGGCATCCAAGCTTGTGATCCATGGACTTGGCTCATTGAACAGGTCATACAGCAGTTAGGGCACTATCAAACTCATGGGGTGGAACCCACGTGGCATGAGCAACATGCCCATAATGTGCAGTAGGATCACATTCCAACACATAATACTTTCAGATTAGTTAACAGCTCTAACTATGTAAAATCCAGAAATCATTTATTTCTTCAAGAGGCAAGTTATTTACTATAAAATTGTTGAAACTGGTTACTAAGAAAAAATGGAAGACTAATTTTGAAAATAATAACTTCACTTTGGATAAAAGTTTCAGGTAAATGTCCTGAACTGCTGAAATCACTTTAAAAAATCTCTTCTTCCATTCCTGCTGTCCCTCTGCAAGATGGTTCCAATGCTATGAGTGTTATTAAAACAAACCCCAAAACATTATTGGATAGATATTATGCCCAGTAAGAAGCATTACCGTCAGTCCAATCTAGGTTATTTTTGTTAACAAACAGGAAGCAAAATGATTGGCAGCATTAAAACCTTCATATAATGGGTGGTATATGTTCAAAGTGTACATATAAACATATAATACAGGGAATTATTGTTTCACTTTCTTTAGTTACAATTCTAGGACAACCAAGTTAAGAATGCAATGACAGTTCTCTATATTAACTGCCCTAGTTTTCCAGAAAAATGCAGTTTTTCTAATTATAATTTTTGCAATTTTTTTCTATTATGTTTATTCTTATTATTTATTGAAATGTAACTTTCTATTAAATCTAACAATAAAAGTCTGGACTTATATTTTGTATTCCTGGCTCTTACTTTCTTTTTAGTAATCCACAGCATCAGTCCCAAATGCATAGGCAACTAAAATCTAAGAGAGAAAAACTGGTCCTTCTGCACAGATTATTTGTGAAATACTCATCTACCCTAGATTGCTAGAAAACCAGCCAGAATTATGCAATCATAGCTTTCCCCAAGGCCATACTTTCTGAAATTCAGGATGTGTTGCTTGGTAACAGACTAACATTAAATTACACAGAATCAGACAGGAAGAAAGGCACTAAGAGGTCTGGGTCTGTTAGTGAGCATCGATCAAGTCAGGTATAGGTAATACAGCTCACTCTCACAGGCTTGCCATGGGATAGTCCTCACGTGTCATGGGCTAAATTCAGCCAAAAGTATACTTAGTATCCCGCAGGAGCCACACCTGTTCTAAACTTCAAGGAGGTCCCAATTTCTTCCTTAGTTACTTTCTACAACTACCTAACATGGGAGACTCACTCCCAGAGACACAACAGGGTGTCCAGATGGCAGAACAAGCCAGCACCCTGGGGACATTGCAACAGTGGTGACTCTTGGGCCTCCCACAGCTCATTCATACAACATGCACTCCTTTCACAGATGAAAAGTGTTCCTAATATCTCTTATGCTAATTAAATCCTCTAAGATCAATCTCTATAACAATGTATTAAGTTCTAAATATTCAGTGCTAGGCTGGGGATGTGGCTCAGTGGTAGAGTGCCATTCGTGGAGCCCTGGGTTCAGCCCCCAGCACCAAAAAAAAAAAAAAAAAAAAAA
>PVKS010003406.1:0-89508 GCA_004027875.1 Aplodontia rufa | reverse complement strand
TTTAATACATCTTCAACCCTTGCTAATCTTCCATTTGAACCAAAAGCAGAGATTTGGTTGAGAGCACCTAGTGTCAGTACCCAACCGGAAGTTAATTACATTGTTCTGTTTTCACAAATTTCATGATTGTTCCAGTTACCTTCTGTTAATCACATAATAAGGGTACAGAGTTACCTTGTAAAATAAATGTTCTTAAATAAGAAGTGAGCAAACAGAAAAATGTTGGATAATTAATAGCAGAAGTAGCACTCATATAAGGTGGAAACATGAAAACTGATCTGTCCTACATTATAGATAATCCTAACCACCCCCCAAGTGCCCTCAATCCCACTCCCCCAAAGTCTCAGAATATGCAGCTCACCAGAGGCCAAAGAGGGCAGCTATTGCTGAAAAGGCCTGGGGCTCATAATTTCCCATAATTATACCTCTAAGCATCACCCCAGTAAGCCCCATGGGATAATCCTATTAGAATCCTAGGCCAGAGATCTGACTCTGGGAGTCCCAACAAATCAGGTCAAGTCACTCACTCCAAACACCACACAGAAAAAGAAAAAGTAAAAATATAGTCGTATTGGGAAGACAAGTGAGATTAGGTGTCTCAGCCTTGTCTTCCAGAGTACAAACAGGAGTGTTAGGTTTAAATAGAGGAAAAATTGGGGAAGGGGACAGGAGGTATGCAAAATTAAACTGTCTTGGCCAAACTGTGGCCCTCTTGATTAATTATCTCAGTCCTGGTCACTCAGTCTTAGTGTCAAGGAAATTTTTGCTGATCAGGAGATAATCTCCATGTGCTTTGCAGGATGTTTATCTATTAGACCTGGGATCCTGGAAGGGGGAGCAAATTCGGTTCCCAATAGATGATTACTCCTGCCCAGGAAAGAGCAGTCTTATCATGGGTTGATCTGCCAGCAAGGCTCTGCTGCTTCTGGAAAGTGTAGGGCAATGGCTGGAGACTCGTAGGTTTGGAAGATGATGGGCTGTAAAAGCTGGCAGCTAAATGTCAACTGAAATCGTAAAATATAATTAATCACTCTAATCTTGGTATCCTTAGTCTTGAAGGGGGACAAGATACACGTGCAGAGCTGAGTAAGAATTAGATCCAAAGTTTAAGATAACAGAAGAGACAGATACAAAAATAAAAGTAGAGATACCAACCTTTATCCAGCTTTGAGTTACCCATTAGGCATCTGCAGGCCCAGGTGAAGAGTCAGTGCTTTTAGCAAAGACAGCCCCTCTAAGTCCCTGTTAGAATCCCTCAATGCAATTCTTCTCCCTTTGATATCCCTTAAGGCAACATGCAGTTTACAATTCAGACTTTTTCTTTTTTAATGTCTGTGTTAATAAATTTTTATTAATATAAATTAGTGAAGGAAGAAAGCTTTTATGTATGTATGCAATAAGATGAAGAAAGACTGAAATCCCCTGCACTAACAGCTATAGAACTGTGGGTTTCCCCCCACTTTTCTGTTTTACAATCTTTTTTGTAATATTGTTGTAGGTCTCTTGCATTCAAAATCATACAACCTGTTCTGTGAATTCTATGAATTCCCAGCTCTCTGTTCTTAGATTGGGTTGTATGATTATTTTGTGTCTATATACTAATAAACATCTTTGTGTACAATGGCATGATGTCTGAAACCTGATTGTTGTTATAACCTGCTAAGAAAGTTACCAGATGTTACAGATGTTTATAAAAACAAAGAACCTAATAATCACACAAAACTACAAGATGAGTTTGTAATACAACACTCAATGGTTTTTCAACTAAGTTTTTAATGACTAACATGTATAGATGCCCCAAAGTGAAGCAGGGTAGCAAACAAGGAGATGGAGGAAATCTAACTCAGTTAAGAGGAATTTTCAGTTCACGTAGAAGAAAATACAAGAATAATTCTCCTGTGAACAGGAGAAAGAAAGCTAAAACAGTATGATTATAGGATCTATAGTAGAAAGCATGCATTTCAAGCTAAGACCAAGCTTTCCATCCACGCCTTGATTTCAACCAAATCCCTACAAAGCCCCAGTGACCTCTGGATGTATAAGCAGATTGGGAAGGGTTCAGGAGAACAGCAGTATTTCATATCATCTTTGCAGCAATCTAATGTAGTAGATATTATCATTCCATTTTACGTATGAAAAAAATCAAAGTTATTCTGTGGGTAAACTATTAACAACTATCTCAAGCTCAGGGAGTGCAAATGGTGAGACAAGCATCAAACACAAGCCTGTCACTTCAAAATATTTCCCTGTCCAGCTCCATCTCCCTTTTATTTCATCTCCACCATCAAAGTGAGGACTTAAAGGAAAAATGTACCATCACCTTTCCAATCAGTTGTCAATGCATAACTGATTTTATGCAAATAACTTCTAACAGAAACTAATTATTAAAAAATTTTCCTTCCAATAAGTTTTGGAAACTTATATGCATGAATGTTAACAAATCACTCTAATCCTTTCATTTCAACCCTGTATATGACACAAAGTTGACAAACTTGGGAGCTCACACTCTGGGCACAAGGCAACAGTACTGCCCCTGCAAATCACAAAAAAATCCTTCCCCGAGGGTGAAAATGCATTCAATGCTGTATAATTTAAAACAGAATTTTCATGTTAAAACAAAAGACATATTACAGTCAGACATTGTGGCACATACCTGTAAACTCAGGGACTGAGGAGGCTGAGGCAGGAGGATAGCAAGTTCAAAATCAGCCTCAGCAACTTAGCAAGGCCCTAAGTAACTTAGCTAGACCCTGTCTCAAAAGGGCTAGAGATGTGGCTCAGTGGTTAAGCACCGATAGGTTCAATCCCTGGTACTCCTCCCCCAAAAAAGACATTGCAAAATAGAATACTACATCTGCATGAATTTTTTAAATTATGCCATTTCAGAGAAACTTCAAACTTGGATCAGCACACTTTGACCCTATACTTCAAGCCCCTGGGAGTAAACAGTCCTCTCCTCATAGTTCAGTGGGAAAAAAGGGGGTTTGGTTGGTTGGTTAGTTTTGTTTTTGTTTTTAACAAGCTCTGTCAAGTTTTATTACAGAAGAATTTTGAAGCCTGTTCTGGCATCATCAATGATATCATGATACCATGATGTCAGAATCACCTGGATCAATGAGAGCCAATGTTCATACTCTAGTTTTTTCTCCAGGCTGTGCCCAATTAAATGTTACTGCCACCAGTTGGACACCAGTTTTGACCTACTTAGCACAGTACTCTATTTCCTCGAAGCTAGGCAGTTGTTGGCAAGGGTGACTAATTTTGTTTACCTAGTCTAATTATTTTCAGATTCTGCTCCTGTGCCCACACATACTTTCCATTCTTCTTAATGAGTTACAATCTAAAGTTCATCAACTCCCGCAACTTTTTCAGTTTCTTAGAGGACACCATCTTTCTGCCTTAGGCACTAAATAATCCTCAACCATGAGTGGCTGCTGAGCTGACAGGGAGAGAGAAAGTTCACCGAAAAAGTTTAACAAATATATTAAGTGATTTTTACGTTAAAATTATGTAGACATTCATATACATTAATGCTTGAAGAAAACTCAGACATGAATTTACTGAGAATTTTGACATTCTAAAAATATAACGATAATGATTTCTTAAACTGTTGTTTATAGAGACTGTAAATAATTGAGTTGCTTTACTCTCAGGCTGTATTTTCTTATCTAGAAAATGAGTCTCATATCAAGGTTTTAAAAGATGGTGACTGTATGGTGATTTTACCTTTTATTAATGTTTCTACGTTTACTAGATCATTTGGGTCCTTACTTAAATATGCTAAATTCTTCCCTCCATAAATATAATCTAGATCTTAACTATGTCTCTTTAAACTATTCAATTACATAAAAGTGTGATGCATTACTGAACAGTTAAATATGAAGTTAACATTGGTGTCTACATTATTGGTAATTCACTAATTAATGGAAAACAGAAGTCAAATGTATGATTTGTAATTATGTAAGTTAAATTGCATAAAAACAACATCACCATCGTCCTGTTCCCCACGTGGGATGCAGAACATACTGTCTCCCCCTTTAAAAATTACTTATTGCCTAACGCAACAAAAAGCTAATAGATTTTCAAAGTCAGTGCTGAAAGTTGGTGGTAGAAGCTCTGGTGCTAGAACCCTGGCATCCTAGCATTATAATCCCAGGCTCCACCAACCAGAACATGATGCTCCTTCATAATGAGAAACATGACAAAACAAAAAAGAAGGCTCTTCTATTGTGCATATCCACAGCATTGTCAAAACATCACTGCTTCGTTGTTCTGCCATTCTTCATGGGAGTAGTCACAATTATGCGATCGTGCCTGGTTCTTTTCCTAATTATAACAAAAGCAAGAAGAGAGAGCGTTCCACATCCCTATAGCCCTTCATTTCCCAGGACTCCAAATTCACCATTTAAACGCTTCATTCAAAGGGTGAGGTAAAAATGAATGAGGGTAGTCATGTATCTGGAAATTCTGTGGCTTTCTCGGATCTGTTATAATGAAATGCTCCAAAAACTGTCAAATGAAATTTCATTTATTTGTACAGGGAGTTGTGGTTACTCTGAATCAGAAGAGAAATCTCACTAACGAGAGCAATACTAGCCATGCCACTCTCCAATCGTTTTTGCAGAAACAGAAATTGAATGAGGTTGAGGGTCTGTAACCACTCGAAGAAACCACACCATATGGAATCAATGTTCCAATGTATAATTAAGCTGTAACTTTGAAGAAGAATGTTCTGGAACTGCCTGAGCAAAACTAGCTTCAAAGTACTTTGTGGATTCCCCCACGGGATAACACTAGTGATCAAGAAGGAAACTTTGGAAGGGAAATAAGACATCCATGAGGGAAAATACATGTTGCCATCTCCCTTCACACTTTGGTGAATGACTCAATTTTGTTTGGCAACAGAAACTCAAATGCATTACTATAAATATATTTTAAAGGCATTTTATTATTATTAAAAGATAGTCAAGGTGGATTCTAATCATTCTGTCACTAATTCTTTGTGATCTTGAGCAAATAGCAACCCACCTTATATTTTCATCTGTCAAATAAGAATAACACCAGGCTCAAAAAACTAAAAGACATTTTAAAAAATTAACAGGGAAGTATGTTGAAAGCACTATTAGCAGTCGTGGTGAATGCATGGCCAGGGTCTTCAGGGATGCTCATCCATGCTTTCTCACACCGCTGCAAGGCCAGGATGTGGACATGGCAATGTTTGCACTGCAGCCATGCAGATGAACAACACACTAGGGGGCAATTCAGAAAATACCTAACCATGAAAGGCAATAAGGTCTGGCCACCTGGTCCACATACACTACCACTGACACAGGAGAAACAAGCATGTCTACTAAATCTGTTATCAGTCTACCTTAAGACCTAGAGCAGATATCACAAATCAACCCAGGTAAACCAAATCCCACTCACAGATCTATTTTGTTTGGCTCTTACCATGTTAATATATCCTGTTTGTATATTTTTGTGTTTGATTTGCACATGTTATTTTTACACTTAATAATTAGAATTTTTCATACTAAAATTCAAGACTTTTTAAAAAGAGAAATCATTAGATTTAGCAATAATGAATTCTTACTTACAAATGATAACATTTGGATGGAACTGAATAGACTTATCTCCTTTGGAAACAACCTGTGCCATTCAGTTCCCCTTACATCCCTCTCTTGCACATGTCTATTTTATTTACTTCATTTTCACGTTTTAAGCAAGCCCTGGTAAATATTTGACTTTGGAATTCTCATTTAAACAACCTTGTGGATTTTTTTAAATTCTTGGTACTCATATAAGGTTACAAAGTTCAGGACTGGCTAGCAATCTACTAAAATAGTTAATTCCTACCAAACTCCTCTCCGTGAAGTTCTACATACCATCCAGACTACATTTAATAGATAGCCATACCTCAAAGTCCAGACCACCAAATCCTTTTTCACATGGATTATAGCAATAACTTACCCTACCACACAGCATTCCATCTTGCCTGCCTATTCATTCATGTATTAAAATCAGAACCACCTTTTTATATTGCAAACTTAATTCTCTCTTACCAATGGTATTATATTTACCTTTGATAAATTAAACATGGTTTGGACAGCTTATTTATTTATTTATTTATTATTGGTACTGAGGACTGAACCCAGAGGTGCATAACTTCTGAGCCAAATCCCCAGATCTTTGTATATTTTATTTTGAGACAGGGTCTTGCAATGTTACTTAGGGCCCTGCTAAATTGCTGAGGCTGGTCTCAAACTTGGCAATCCTCCTGACTCAGCCTCCTGAGTCACTGAGATGACAGGCATGTGCCACTGTGTCAAGCCTTATATCATATACCTTAAAATTCAATAAGATGGTAAGATGATAGATAATTTATAAAAGGGACAGTGAGTTAATGCTTAAAATTTCCCAATCAGGAATTTACCCATTAGCACTGCAAAGACCCATTCAGATATCCACTATCCAAAAGTAACTATACTGGGGCTGGAGCGATGGTGTAGGCAGTTACAGTGCTTGCCTGGCATTCACAAGGACATGAGTTCAAACTCCAGCACCAGCTACACAATAAGGTATCAGAGCAACGAAAGTCACATGAAAAACTAAATAAAATTTTCTCTCTCTCTCTTCTCTCTCTCTCTCCTGTCCCTCTCTCTTAAAAAAAAAAAAGAAAAAAGAAAGAAAGAAGAAGAGGAAGACAAAAGCAACTATACTAAATCCTGACTATTCTATGAGGGAGAAATAAACTTCTGTTTGAGTCATTGTGATTTTGGTCTCTTTGCTGCAGGATCCTAGATTAGGCCCTAATGCCATATCCAGTGTTTTTCAGATCCTTAAATACACACCACTCTTACTATGAGGGCCTTGCACATATGTTTTCCTCTGCCTGGAACTCTCTCATCTCCTAATCTTCATCTGGGCAACTTCTTCAGTTCTCACTTTCTCTGAGAGATTAGCCCTAAACTCAGTACTGGGTTCCATTCCCCTTGAGAAGTATTACAATAGCAGATGACTTTCAGCTATTATTTTACACATCAGTGGCTCATTAATTAGTATATGGGATGCCAGAAATAATATTTCATTAGTGAAATGAGTGATCAAGATAAAAAAGAGTCAGAGTTCCAGAATGACCTTTAAGAGCAGAGTTGCCTGTCTATCCTAGCTTGTCACCAAATCTGGACAATTTTATGAGCAGAAATAATTTTCTGCTTTGTTTGAGATGCTATAATTTGGAGTGGCTTTGTTATAACAGCTTAGCTAATACCTTAATAAATGCACTTAGCATATTAAATTTTTTCAGGTCTATGAACAAACCACATTATCACCTGTCATTCTTCACACATGCTGTTCCCTATGTCTGGAATACTCTACCTCCTCCAAATGTTAACCTAGTTAACTACTGATCTCCAGAAGAGAAAAGGAGAACCAAGGTGGCAGGAGCAGGGGTTGCAATAGGAAGGGAGGAATGAGGAGGAACAGATAAACTTGACATAATTTCGCATGGCTTAGTGAACCTTCTTGGCTAGATGCCTCTTCAAAACATGTTACTAAGAAATCTACTCAAGGCTGGAGTCAGCTCTGTGGTAGAGTGCATTCTTAGTATGCATGGGGCCATGTGTTTGGTCCCCAAAACCACCAAATATGTACTTTTTTTTCCAAAATATTTAGGGAAAGGAGCTAAGGAAAGTTACATAATATATATTTTCCTTAGCTACAATTTTTTACACATTCACAGCATGTAATTTTTTCTGGTGTGGAGACCAACAGCGTGCCCTCTTACTAGATATACTCTAGATGGGACTTGAGTTGCATCTTAGCCATGTTTGTTTTAAGACACTGACAAATGTTTAGCTACTATGTTTTCATTCTTCCTGGCAATCAGGGATGGTCAGATGATTATTTGGCAGACTAATATATTAAAATACCATGAAAAAGTTCAAATTGAGGTAATCTTACCATCTGTAAAGAAACTATAGGAAAGATCACTACATTTGTTGGGAATTAACAACCAATGACCTCTCTTTGCTTCCAATGCTAAGTGTCAGGCACATTAACATCTATTGTGCACATGGGACATTATGGAGCCCCTTCCATAGTAGGAAGCAAACAACCACCACAAGCGACCTTTGAATCACAAAAGCCAAGAGACTGCTTTTTTCCCCCACCCCTTATATCTCTCAATATTCTCTCTACTTTTCTGTTCTCCCTTTCAATTTGCAGGCTGCAGGATGGAAGAGCTCCTGTTCCTTCAACTCAGCAAAATCACATGCACCTTTGCTCATGCCACCAGAAAAGTAATACACAGATGCAATTTCAATCCTCATTTTCCATTAGCAATGTGTTTAATTAGGCAAATGGCTCTGTTACTGTCACCCTAAACAAGGCTGACTTTTTTCTGGCTCAACTTAACCTCACTATAAAATAGTTATAAGGTCACTTTTTGTTTCTAGAATTTAATTAAGTGCATAAAATGAATGCTTTATAATCACTTCTATTTTGCTTTGTATCAAGAACAAGAGACCAAATTTTGTTTGGGAAAATATAATATGAGCCCTGTGAGAAATGACTATTATATATAATTGATACCCTCATTGCCATGAACTATCTGTCACAGTGCATCTGCTACTTTGATACTGCTCATGAGCTATCAGCTGAGCTGTGGATTTGATTTGTTTTTCTATTGCTGTTCTCTGATTTACTGTTGCATAATATTTCCAGAATCCTGATTTCATTTGCTTATACTGATAACATGTGTCTATCAAGAAGTTCTACATTTTTGTGTTCTGAACTAAATGAGATCAGACAATTTGAAATTAGTGTTTATAGCCTTTAACATCCTTTATAACCAGTCCTTCATAGTCCTTTTCATAGATTTACTTCCTGAACACAGGAAAGCTTCAGTCCGGCTGTAAATGAGTCTTCAGTGTGTTTGAGGGCCTCCTGTGCATGTGCAGCAAAAAATCTTTACTTTGTTCCTAAATTGTGCAGCTCTTCCCTGCATATGCACTAAACCGCTCATATGTCAGCATTAATAAACAGATATAAATTATTAGTAGCAGCATACTGTGAGATCTCAATTTGCTGAGTGTAAAACTCTAGCAGGGAATTTGTTACTTTTCTCCTCTTTAAATAATACACACCAGGGCTGGAGCAGTGGCTCAGTGGTTATCGCGCTTGCCTGGCATGTGCGAGTATGAGAGTTCAGACCCCAGCACCACCCATGTACAACAAATCCTGAAGCAAGGAAGGTCACATGAAAAACTAAATAAAAAATTACTTCTCTCTTTCTTATTCTCTATCTCTCTCTCTCACCATCCCTCTCTCTTAAAAAAAAAGAAAATACAAAAATAGAACTTTTAATATAAATTAAATAAATAAAACACACCAAAGGACCATGGGAAACTCATTTCAGCCTTAGAAATGAGAACAGGGGTTGAAATGACACCTAAATCCTCTTCTATTCTGTTAAGCCTCACTCCACCTCCCATAAACATCAGAAGAGAGCCTGCATATTCTGGTGAATGTAGGCCAGCTGCTGTGGCGCATGAGGGAGATTTGGGGCTTTGAGACATAAATTTTTCAAAGAGCTAAAAGTAGCTCCCAAGAACCTGCCGAACACACCGCCTGCCCAGCCTCACACGGCACTTGCACTGCCAGTCTCTTCTGTGAAAGACGTGTGGTCAGCGTGCCTTTGTCGTGGCTGCACCTGGCAGGGCAGAGGTGACTAGAATGAGTAAGGGCAGGGCAAACCATCTCATCACAACGCTGAGAGACAAAAAGGAAATCCTGTTGCAATTGCTACCTAGTTCCCCACGGCTAAGTGGAGAAATGTTTGAAATGGCAAATACTAACTCAACAAAGTGGGTAACTCCCTGACAAATGTACATCCCCTTCAGTCTATACCAATCTGCACAATGAAATGACAAGGAAGAAAACAAGCCATCAAAATAGACGGCAAAAGAGAAACCACTCTCCTTCAGCTGCTACAAAGCTATTCCCCAAAAAAGTTATATTTAAAGCTTCATGAGTTTCATTCCTACTGCACTGACATAGGAGGGGAAATACATTTGCCAGATGGTGGAAATCAGTGCTGCTTTTACAAACGTGGCAAAGACTCCAACTGAAGAAACACAAAATCAAGGTCAGTACAGTGGTACACAAGTGGTGGTCCTTGCCACCGCAGTGAGAAATGCACAAGCTTGCCAGGCTAGATTTGTCACTTCCTAGTGCTTCCAATAAAAGACCAGCTTCCAAATACATGAAATTCCAGATACAACCAATTTACATGCTGCAGTTAGAGTCTGGGTGAGTTGGCATAATGCCTTGCATGACAATGTTGTAAGTTAGAGACCTGCTAAAGGCAAATTAGGAGCCAATTTAATTACAAGCATCAAACACATGGCATTTAGAGCCTATAGGTGAGAATGCTGCATCAGAGACCCTGTGCCCTTGCCCTATGCCTAAGTCTACTGTCTGTGGCACTGTCAACCCTAAATGCAAGCACAATAGTGTGGGTATTGGTATACTTCCCTTCCCCTCTCGTCACCTATACCTAATTGCTATAGCCATTTTGGAAAGATAGGAATGATATGATTTGAAAAGTATCAGAAGAAAAGTGAGAGAAAACAAACAGATTAAGAGCTTGCACCTCAAGGAAAAACTACCATAAATCCTTTCACATGTCCCTTTGCTTTTGTCTAGAATGTCTGAAACTGCCCAATTCACATGACATACCACCTCAGTGTTGTCAATCAGACATCAGCATTGGTGGTTTAAAAAATCCATAGGAAGCACTGGACTATGGAGAACATAACCAGACAGCTTTCTATCCTAGCACTTATTTTAATACAACTACAGAAATTGGAAAAGATTGGATGATGGAGGCTTATTAACTTGGGAGCAACGTAGAACATCTGGAAAAATAATGTGGGCCCTTAAGATCTATATGGCATCCCATAAGCTCAAGGTTTATAAAACAAATATCTGTTTTTCTAAATGTCCAAGGGCATCTATGGAAGATACACTGAAAAAGCTAATGATAAGTAGATCTTGGGGACAAATAACCTGATCTAAGAACACTTTGATGTTCCTATAAGATTCATGGGTCCCTCTGCCTTTATCCCATTCTGAGTTTGTTAGTTTTCCTGGTACACCTATATGTGTCATTTGTCAGTCTGAACTGTGACACCTGTGACAGTATGCATAAGGGACTACAGTAGGGTCCACATAAAAGAGCCAAACTAGAAAAATCGGAAACCTCAGTGAGCACTGGATTTCCAGAGTATGCGTCTAATGCACATAAATCTTAAAAGTTGAAGGCTCACTCTCACTAAACCCCTTCTGCCTATGTATCTCTACCTCCATCTACTTCTAACATTATTGTACTGATAAGCAAGAAGCAATACAAATCTTTTTTCTTGATGCCATTATGTTCACAGACACCACCCACCAACACATGCACGCACACACACACACACACACACACACACACACACACACGAGTCACCTTCAGTTTGAAGACGAAAGGGAGATTCTACATTCACATGGCAAATGATCTTCAGGAGGTACATAATTCCACTTTCTAAACTAGGGGCTGAGAGCTACAGGGTCAGTTACTCCCATCATCCATCTGTCAAACGGCTACTCTGCTGTTGGGGAAAAATCCCCAACACTCTGCTATGTGAACAAACTGAGCAGAAGCCTACCAAGCCAAAGGCCACTGCAACTCAGTGCTGAGTGAGAGCAGCGGCTGTGAAAGAACACATCCAGAGCTCCCTGAATTTATCAAGGACAAACATCACCCATATCCCAAAGCTGGATCTACCCCCATAGAGACCAGCAAAGGCAGAATTAGTAAAGGAAACGAGCAAGCAAACAACAATTACTTTCTGGCCAATATTGCCTAAAGTCATTCCCATCCTCGAAAGAAGGAAGAAAACTTCTACTGAGAGAAGGAAGAAAACATTCTCCTCCCTCTTCCCTCCACATCACAGGCCTTCTGCTTCCAGGAAACAATTCAGTATGGAATTTGAGAACTTACTGTGTATGTAGGCAACAGTGTGGGAGGTGGGAAGAGAGAAAGTCTTTCGAAGGAAGGCAACAGACCCCAGAGGAAATGAAGCATCCAACCTAGAGACCGGCTAGCTTCATCCCAAAGGTGTATAATCCAATTGAAGCTGGCGGTCAGGAGATGACAGAGCTCTTGGCCGGCCAAGCAGACCAGACAGGCACAGACGATTGTAATTATGAAAAGACTTCTCAGAAAACCAGGGACAGCATAAACCAGGGCGGAGAACAGGCCAAGCTGAGGTGCGGCTGAACAGTGTTGGGTAGAAAGACTAAGGAGTTGAGCAGAGATGATCAAAAACTTCAATTGTCTTTCTACCTTACAGAGATTATCCCTGTAAGCTCCCTTCCACAAAACAATTTGTCCTGCATCCTAACTTCCCGTAATAAAACAAAGAAGGGAGAAGATGAAGGAGTCAGTGGTTGTCAAATTTTAGAGTATCTATGAACACTTGCAGAGTTTGTTTAAAAGTTCAGAATCCCAAGCCCCATCCCAGGAGATCCTGATTCAGGCAATTCTGGCCCTCGTTTTAGGAATGTGTAAATGAAGCAAACACTGAATGATGTGAAGGCAATTAAAAGGGCCATTTGCTGGTAAGAACAGCAGCCCAGAATTCATCTGGCAGTGTAAGACGAACCCCATGCACTCAACCATCTTTGGAGAGGTATCAGCAAAGCACTTCTCCAGAACTGCCCCACAGTGCAGCCACCGTGGAGCCTGGTGAGTCACAGACTTAGCCAGTGCCCCACCATACCTGACCTTGAGTATTTAGGAAAAAAATAACTTGACTTATTAAAAACCTTTCAATTTTTAAAACAATGCAGTGGTCTCATCAGCCACTGATGACGCTTTTGCTTTTACTTGCATAATTTTTTTCCCCAAGTACCTTTGTTTTTATATGAAGGACAACTTTCGTGATCAGAGAGAGAACAGAAGCCAGCTTTCAGGTTGCTCATCAAAACATACCAGAAATAAAAGTTTAGTACTCACTTGGGAACTAGACATCTCCTCTCTACCAAATCCACCCACCTCCACAGCAATTTCCTTGGAGCTGAGGTATTCTTTGAAGGTAGAAAAAAAAATGAAGCGTTTTCTAAATATCCCTGAACAAAGAAACCAAGGCCATCCAACAGTGAGAAGAGGGAGTCTGAAAACAGAGAATCGATTACATTGTTCAGTCCCAAAAGTAAGGCATGAATAGTGGCAGAAGTCCAGAAATACAGGTACCCTACAGTCGTAAGCTGAGACTAGAGCTGTATTAGCAGAAAATCTCTGAGGCTCATTTTAGGAATGAATAACATCAAACTTATATTTGCTCCATCCCTCCTCACAGGAGGTGGTAAGACTGGTGCAAAAAAAAAATGTGAGAGTTCTTCATAAAATGTTAATCAACAAACAAAAATATTTTATTAACATGATTGTTATTCCTTTAAGGCTTTCAAAATCAAAAGCAAGTCATTATTGTTCCATTAATAACTTACTTATTAGTCTTTAAATTACTCCCCTAAAGGAATCTGTTCATTTTAATGAAAGTGATCAGAATTGAATAATCAAGGATAAGAAAAGAGGATCATGTGCCTAAAGAATACAAACTTCAAACATCATCTTGATTTGTCATATACGATTCTGCAACAAAGAACAGAAATCACTCTGAGGAAGTACAATATGTTTAATTACTAAACTTTTTATATAGAACCATCACACAAAGAAATGAGTGGTCATGACAAAAAAAGAAAAATAAGCTTGAAAATCTAGTTTTGTGCCAAGAGATTGCAAATGAAACCATCCTCAATTTATTTCTGTGCTTTTCTCCTTCAGTATCTTTATACTGAAAGTTCTCTTACCAACCTTCTCTAATCCAACCTCAACTTTACCAATCAACATTCATATACAGAGTGATGCCTGCTAGACCTCTGAAACCTGCCCTCCTGCTGCCTGTGTACCTCTGTTCCCACCAGTTGAGTGGTGCGTGCCCATAAGCCAATTGTGTTTACTCCCAAATCTGGTTATGTCACCTCAACTTATATTGTAATTATAGAATGTAATTATATAAAATAATTAAAACTTCCATTTGATTATATAATTTAGTATTGGGAAAAACATATTTGAAAGCATAAGAAAGATGAATTAAAACCATGGAAAACAAGTTAGATGAATTTGAAAGATTTGGTAAAGGCAAGTAGCTAGAAATATTTCTATCAAACTAAAAATAGCCAAAGGATCGGAGGAAATCTCAAAATTCTAGAATTCTTATTTCAGATTGCTTTGTAAGAGTCTGAGTACTTTCCACTTTCTCTATTGAAGAAATCACTGATAATCATGGAGGAAGCGTTATAGGTATGGTTGACACCAGAAAGCCACCAGGAACTCTAGAAAGCAGACGCAGCCTTAGCGGGAAGACCTCAGTCCTGTTCTCAAAAGACAGGAAGCATGCACACAGAAAGCTGTTGTCGCCTTTTCAAGACTTTTTGTGCCTGGTGAAAGATCCCCATAAAAAAGCACGTGAAAAGTTTCTGCTTTCATTCCAAAACTGCAAGCCCATAAACCAGGAAAAAACTGTATCTCTTAAAAACAAATTCCTTCAAACACCTGAAGATCTTTTCAGAAAACCATTCGACATCTGCCTAACCTGCCTAAAGGAATAACAGCAAGAAGAAAAAGATAAAAAAATAGAGACATTCTACTTCTTTATTTTAGAAACAATAAAGAAATAGCAGGACAAATTGAAAAGAAATTACATGAAGAAATAGAAGCACAAATAAAAGGGCAGCATGGTGAACCAGAAAGAATATGACAAATATGTAGTATTAAAACCACATTGGACACAGATGAAGGCAAACTCAACACTAAAATTCAGAATCCGTGACGTGAAAAACAAACATCAGAAAATTAAGCAGCAGTTAAAATTTGTGCTTTGAAAGAAATAGATCTGCTGATGGGAAACTGTTCATATCAGGATTGTTTGGGTAGTTTATTCATATTTTTATAAAAAGTAATATATGCACATAGCACAACATTCAAAGGCAACAACTGGGCAAATATTGAAAAGTAAGTTTCACAATCCTTTTCCGTCCGGCAGCCACCTACGCCCTTCCACAGAAGCACCCACCATTACTGGCATCTTTCATTTCCACCTAGGGTCAATCTATGCATACAAGTGTGTATAAAAATCATATGATCTTATGTATAAAATTTAGGATACAAAGAGATAGATGGGAAGGTAGGGAAGAAGGAAAAGAGGAAAGGAGGGAAGAGCCAGAGAGAGAAATCTGATATATCTATAAAAAAATATAGCTCGAAATTATGATATAGAAACACAGAAAAAATGATGACGGAAAGTTTGTTAAGTATTATCAGTTGCTATCACTGAGAAGTGGCATTTCAGTGATTTTTATTTTTCTTTCTGCCTTTCCATATTTTCCAGATTCCATACTATAATCAAGTACTACTGCTATAGTAAGAAAATATTTTAGACATTAATAGGGAAGTTAAATACAAATTTACAATGGAAACCACTGTGCAGATGCATTTAACTCCCTAGAATTATATGGAATTCTATCTATATGTAAAACTCTAAGGAGATATATTTTTTTCCGTAGTACATTCAAGATACATTCTAAAGGCCTACCTCCAAGAAGCTAAATCTGGCAATGTTATGATGATTTTTCATGTATATGTAAATGTGCATATGAATTATATGCTCAATATAAAATACCCTACAAAAAAACATAAACCATTAATATTGTTACTGATATGCCGATGAAGAAATTTAACTTTAATGTCACCTCCTTCTCAGTATTTAGTCACATCCTTTATATTGTAAGGCATGGTTTAGGAACTTTTCTTCAGAGACAGGTAAATTGGTAATAAAGCATCTAGAGGGCCTTAGGCAGACTTCTCAGAGCATCGATTCATCCCCCAACCAAGCAGCCCCAGGCATGCACATTTCAGGACTTTGCCAGGCAAAGATGAAGGGGAACAAGTGATTACCTCAACAGCTCTCAAAGTTGACACTGTAAAAACCACAGCCAGCATTAGGAAAGTGAGCAGTTTTCCTCAGGAGAAATGGCACGGCTCCATTTGGTTCAAGACAGGAAGTGCAGCCTCACCCAAGCCCCAACACAGGACTGCAGGACAGCAGGCCTCAGGCCCAGTCTCCAGTCTCCCAAGTTGGCCTCTCTTTCTCTGAGCATCACAAGACCCCAAAAAGCCAGAGTAAACTGCTTACCATCTGAGGCTGGCTAGAGTGATTATCAAGGTCTAGTTTGTCCTTGAACTAAGAAACATGAGCCCTTCACTGTGAAAGGGCAAGGAAGAGGAGACACAGCCATCACTCCCTCCTCTCAAGGCTTGCGCCCACAAATCTCACTTCAGCATCGCTCCTCCCCTCTGCTCTCACCGTTCCAGAAAGCCTCAGCCCTCAGTTGCAAAATTTCCTCACAATTCCACAGGTACCATTTCTGAAAAATGAATTCCATCCAAAGTCATATTTGCACAGCATGATGTAGGAATAGGAAAAATAATAGTGCTACTTCTCAAACAGCAAGTCAAATCGGAGATCCCTAGAGAGTATTTATATTAAATACAAAGCTGGCTAGATGACAAGGCTAATCTGTTGTGGTAATTCACATCTTCCTGTTGCCATGCCCTTTTTCAAAATTGGCAAACCACACACACACTGTGTTAATCTGCATGGGAATTCAAAAAGAGCAAGGGGGAACAGCAAGGGAAAGGAGACCCCAGAGGGTCTCCTCCTCGTACCTGGCTTTACCCAAGTCCAGACTTTGCATTTTGGAACCAGATTAGTTGCCACATTCAGAGTAGACCCCATTCTCAGGGGCAAATTTGCTTTAATGTAATTCATAAGATCTATGTGTGGGCAGGTGTGTAGGTGTAATCACACACACACGCACACACACACACACAATGTCAATGCATTAATTTACAGGAAAAACTGCTATACTGTGAGCACATCACATGGAAACCAGACAATAGAACTACAGGGGAAATATGTCATTTCTGCCTATTTGAATCCATTCTGTTTTTTTCTGGTCACAAAATTTTACTTCCGGAAACTACTCATCCATTCATTATGAGAACATGCAGTTTGGATGGCTGGTAGGCAAATGTTAGGACAAGGTGATTCCAGAGCTAAAATCCCTCCGATAAAGAGTAGGATCACTAAACTGTGAGAATATGAGCTAAGACTTGCAGACAGCCACTATGAGAAGACAGGAATGACTGAAAATGAAGCCCAACAGGTGAGCAGAATAAAGAGACGGAGGCACATGGATGGATGAACAACATGCCTTAATGTCACTCAAGCTGTGCCAAGGCTAGGGTACCCTTTGAACTTTCACCTCTGAGAGGCAATGAATTCCTCCTCATTTTGCGTGAGCCTCTTTCAGGTGGATTTTTATCTCTTGCAAACAAAAAAAGACCTAATTAATACAAGAACACTTTTTTTAACCTCAATTCTTTTTTTTTTAATTTGTTCAACACAGTCTTACATATTGGAGGGAATCGTTACATTCATGCACATATGGTTATTGACAAAGTAAGTTAAGGCTGATCCTAGTCCAGGGTCTCCCCTCTTCAACCACTCCCTGCTCCCATGTCTCCCCTACTTTACCCCCATGTAATAGATAGAACTAAGCCTATACTTGTGTATTAATTTTTGAATTTTCTGATCCTCTTTGCCCACCTATGTGTAGCTGGGCTTCTCATGGGAGTTGAGGGTTCCCAGCTGCATTGATATCCCCCTAATTCCTCCCTCCAGCTGCATTGATAACCCCTCTAGTCCCTCCCTCCCCTTCCTGCCTGCCTTCTCCCTCCAGCTTCATAGTTATGGTTGCCTCTACTTATATAAAAATTCATCTATGTTGAATATAGAGCATTTTGATAGGAAAAATGGAACTGTACTAGGGCAAATTTATAATGTGTTCTAAATATTCAAGTAGCATTAGTTTGAACTAGCTTAAGACATCTGAACCTACACCAGGACTGGCCAGGATTCATCCTAAGCATCCTTCTACACTTTGACACCTGTCCAATCCCACTTGCCGCTGACACATTCTCTTTTAAACCATGCTCCTACATTCAGTCAGTCTGGCAGTAGTGTCTCTGCTCCATTATGCAATTTTAAAATTTAACTCTCAGAGGGCAATCTGATTTCCCTTGTTCCCAAGTTTTTAAGGGGATGCATCGTTGGATCCCAAGTACCGAAAGTAATTGAAAAACCACTTAATAGATTATTAAATTCTACAGTGCCCAAGAGAACCCATAAATCCTCCAAATTAAGTGCAATGAATTCCTTCCAGTAAATTCTAGCATCAAAAACTCATTTGCTGCAGCAAAATGACACATTCAATGGTTTCCAAGCATCAAGAAATACTCAATGTTATTTTCAATTAAGAGGAACACATCGCTCTTACAGTTTGATTAAAGGGAGTTCTTTAAACCCACATTTTTTTAGGCATGAGGAGTTGCTTATATTTACTGAATTAAGAAATTCATAAGACAAAATCATATGCATTTTTGCATCTTCCACAGCTACTACAAATAAAGACTTTAGTATATTCATTTTATTCTTCCACTTAAGCACAGATCCTTTCCTCTGACAGGGGACTAATATCCAAAATTTACAAAGAACTTAAAAAGCTTAATAACAAAAACACAAACAGTCCAATCAATAAATGTGCCAGAGTGCTAAACAGAAACTTCTCAACAGAGGACATTGGGCAAGCCAATGAATACATGAGAAAGTGTTCTAAATCACTAGTAATCAGAGAAATGCAATCAAAACAATTACATTAAGAATTCATCTCACTCCAGTCAGTCACGAAAATGAAGAATATAAACAGTAACAAATGCTGGAGGGGTTATGAGGAGATAGGAACACAAGTACACTGTTGGTGGAACTGCAGACTGGTACAGCTGCTCTAGAAAGCAGTGTCAAGACTCCTCAGAAAAGTAGGGATGGATCCACTGCAAAACCCAGTTATCCCTCTTCTCAATGTTTTCCCAGAGGAGTTAGAATCAGCACATTACAGTGACACAGTAAAATCAATGTTCATAGCAGCTCAATTAATAATATCTAAATTAAGAAACCAACCCAGATGCCCCTCACTGGACGAATGGATCCAAAAGCTGTGAGATACACACACACACACACACACACACACAATGGAGTTCTACTCAGCTATTAGAAACAATAATTTTGTGGCCTTTGAAGGTAAATGAATGGCAATGGAAGAAATCATGCGAATTTAGCCAAACCCAGAGACTCAAAGGTCAAATGTTTTTCCTCATTTGTGGAGGCTAGAGCAATACCCAGGCTTGGGTGAAAGTTACTCAAGCTCTTGTACTAGACCCACCAAAGGCAAAGCAGCACCTATTTTAGGGGAACCATAAATATACAGGAGAGGAGGGGGGAGAAGAAAAGGGGGTAGGGAAGAGGGAGGGAGGAAAAGGAGGGATATAGGGAGACAATCAACAATGTAGCATATTCTTTACCCCCACACTCACCCAAGAAGCCAAATAATACTTATGCAACCATTTAATTTGGAAAATACACACACACACACACACACACACACACACACACATTTATATCTGTTCTAGGTGGGAATATAGAAGAATCAAGAGACTTGGGTGGGGGTGATGTGGGGATGATTCTGGATAGGATCAAATGCATATCATATTGTTACTTTATATGCATTTATGATTGTACAACAACTCAACTCAATTTAAATAAAAGGGGGGAGCACAAATCCTGTGTGTGGTTAGACTCTTTGAGGGCCTCCCCCAAAGCCACTTCCTAACTCCCTGTTCTAATTAACCTTTGCCACAGAGAGAGGCAAACAGTTGCTTTCTGCTCATGGTTGTCATCATTTATTTATATATCATCCCCTCAGCAGGCATTGCTCTGGATGACCTGATGAGTAGTCTAGCATAGTGTCTGGCAGACTCTCCATAAACACCAGATAAGTGAATTAGTATTTTTTTTTTTTTTGTACCAGGGGCACTGAAGCACTGAGCCACATCCCCATCCCCAGCCCATTTTATTTTCTTTTTTATTTTGAGACAGAGTCTCACTAAGTTGCTGAGCCTGGCTTTGAACTTGGGATCCTCTTGCCTCAGCCTCCCCAGCTACTGGGATTATAGGTGTGTGACACCACGCCCAGCAGTTGACTGGGATTCAATTCATTTCACTTACCAGAATTTTACCAGAGTATCTGGTTTGTGGCATTCCCATCACCATTTTACTTCAAAGAAAGCATTGGAGTCTCAGAAGTGTGGCATCTGTCTTCCCTTCAGAAATGAAGCATCCACAAACACTTTCTTGTGCACACGCTTTCAACCTTTGTGAAACAGATCCCACAACTCTGATTACAACCATCTGGACCAGGGGTTGGGTCCTGACCTAAAGGTGTCAGCTCTAAACTGGACATGAGAAAGACCACTGGCCTTGAAGGTGGCCATGAGAGTGGAGCTGACCCCAGGAAGGATGAAGTACAATGAACAGTGATTAAGCAACTCAGCAAGATCCTCTTTCAAGGTATAAAAGTGCAACTTGGGGGCTGGAGTTGTGGCTTAGTGGTTACGGTGCTTGCCTTGCATGCGCAAGTACGCAAGTTCGAACTCCAGCACCACATACACAACAAAGTGTTGGAGCAACGAAAGTCACATGAAAAACTAAAATTGATTCTGTCTTTCTATCTATCTCACTGTCCCTCTCTCTTTAAAAAAGAAAAAAAAAGTGCAGCTTTTTTTTTTTTTCAGAGAGCTGTCAGTAGAAGAACAGGCAAAGAGAGAAAGCAAAAACTGAAGTGCTAAAGCAGAAGAAGCCAAAAAGAAGCAATAACCATGAGGACTCTGGGCAGAAGGAAGCATATAATACTGCAGAGAAAGATGAAGGAAAAGACTCGGTGAGAAGCTAAGCATAGAGAGGACTTATAGCTAATGTTGTGTGGCCCGAATCTCCTTACATCTTAGTATGCAGACTCAATCACTTAAAAGCCCACATCAAGAGATGGCTTTTTCAGTAGGGTAGACGGCTAACCTAACAATAACTTCAAATTGAATGATTCTCAGCATAATAGGGGGATGGCTCCCTAGGATACTGGGAGGCATAGGGAAGGGGAGAGGGTGGGGGAGGTTGTATGAAGAACTCCTAGGAGACTGGAGAGTGGGAATATGGGGGAACCATCTCAGAAGCAGATGTCATTCCTCCACAAGATACCCATTTAACACAGGAGTTCTTCTGGGGGAAGCAGCAACAGGTGAAACCCAAGGTGGTCATCCATGTTTGGCATTATCCCTGATAACAAAGTATATGTACATTGGTTACTGATGGTTTGATAATGTTTCCCCCTCAATTGTATCTCTATATACTTCTAATAAAAAAAAAGAGGCTTTTTTAAGTCTTCAGCTACCCTTACTTCTAATAAAGACCTGAGGTTGTCAGCTATTAGAAATGGGCCTTATGTTGCAAATTGAGAATTTTAAGATTTGTAAATTGGCTAGAAATACTTTAGGGGAATTTCCCCATTCCACAAAGGGGCTCAAAACACTGGTCCCAGGAACAAGGACACAGGCTGGATTCTACACTCAGGCACAACTGCAAGATTTTAGTTGGCCAATGACAACTGTAAGTTTAGCTGACTGTCTCTTCATGTCATTTTTACCTCAAATCTTTAAAGCAAAACAAGGAACATCTAAAAGGTAAGAGACATAACCTCCATTAAACTTACAAAATAAATTGTAGGTGTATTTTTGTGTCATCTTACAAAAAGTATTTACTTTCTTGCCTGGAATGGGGGATTCTTGGTGGGAGATCTATGGTCCCCACCTACTGCTAACTACCAGGTGCATTACTTGGGGTATAAACTCAGGAGTTACTATGCAGAAACTGAAGGGCTAAGTTTCAGTTGAACAAGAGCAACTCCTAAGCTTCACCCTTCACTGTCCTGAGGTAAGTAATTCATGGCTGTTTCAAGTCCTAAAATTTCCCAGTCAGCGAAGGAAAAAGAGATGGAGATGGGATGCCTCTTCCCATTGGCTAGATTTTATCACATGATCATGCCCAACTTCAAAGGCAGCAAAGAAACTAATCTCATACCGGCAACCAAAGTGCAACTAAGTAGGGTTACACCTTAATCCATCATTCGGGATCTTCCTTCCTGTATGGGTCCCATTGCCTAAGGAACTTTGAATGAGGTCTGTTCTTCATATCATACTTTAATTTAGGAAAGCAACCTGCTACTTAAATAGTAGTATAAGAAACACACTATGAAGTTCACAAAAAGCAGAGATTTGCAAAAGAAATCAAATCTCTGAAAGATAGATAACTATTATGTTTAACAAAAATCTGGAGGAGAATAAACCGCATCCTTGCTCTTAGCCTTCTTTATTCACCTTAATTAGAAATTCCTAAATCACATGAGGAAAATAATTGTCCCTGATCTACTTTGAAAAAAACCCAAAACAGGTCATTGGAATATGTGAAGACATTGAATCAAAGATACAGTAAACTCTAAAATCTTTGTTAGTCTTCCAAATTATGTTACTTGGTTAGGGCTGCCATAACAAAACACCACAGGCTGAGTGGCCCAAATGACACAACTGGATTGTCTCCCAGTTTTGGAGGCCTAGTCCATAATCAAGGTGTCGACAGCATCCCTTCCAAGGTTTGTGAGAGAAGGATCTGCTCCAGGCATCTTTCCCAAGCTGCCAGATGGCCCTCTTCATCCTATGGCTCTTCACATCTTCCTCCCTGTCATGCATGCCTCTCTGGCCAAATTCTCCCTTCTCATAAGCACACCAGTTATGTTGAATTAAGGCCTGCTCTAAGGACCCATTTTAACCTCACCAACTCTCCAAAGACCCTATTACCAGATAAGGACCCATTCTGAGCTACTGGGGTTAGGATTTCAACATATGTATTTTAGTGGGACACAATTCAACCCATAACAGAAACTTAGTAAAGGTTATTTTAAACTGTAGACTAGAGTGCATACTCCCTATGGCACTCCTTACGGCCTTTTCAAACATGTGTATCGCAAATATGATAAATAGAGAAAATGTTTAAGATGTATGTCTACAGTATAACAAACAATTATGAAGTAAGCACCCTGGGCAGCCTGGAGTTCGGGTTTCTCCTCATCACACAGACGTCCTTCATCCAGGGGATATCACTATCATTATTACTTTTAGAAAAATGACTTACTCCCTTTCCATCTTAGTTTTACCACTTTTAAATGCATCTCAAACAATACAGCTTTGTTTTGCCTACTTTGTAACTGTACATGAGTTGAATTACATTGTAATGTTAATCTTCCTTCACTCAACATGTTTACAATACATTCATCCATGTATTTACATCCATGTATTTAAATGTTTTCAGAAAATATTCCATTAACCTAAATCTAATTTAGCTGGTCAAAACTACTTTTTCCCTCTTTACCTATTGCACTCTTTATTAATCTCCCCACATCCTTCAACATCTACCGCAAAAGTCTATCTATACATAGAAGCTACTTTATAACTTTCATAGTTTTTAATCTTATAAAAAATGCTTTTTGCTTAAAACTTCTGTGTAGAAAGTTGATAATATAAGCAACTTTCTTCAGCATCACCTCGAAAGACATTTTCAGAGAAACTGAAAAAGAAATGGTACTCAAAGATAAGTGTATTTACCAATCAACCTGATATATTTCAGGCAATGACATGGGGGTATTGTAAGCTGAGCTGGCCCACAGACATTTCCACCAAGGTAAGTGAACTGCTGTAGAAAGGTGAAGAGGGTATGATTCAGTGACTTGAAAAGAATGGTAGTTGCCAGGTTCTGGATGATGGGCTTCCATTATGAGCACCAGTCCTTAAACAAAAGACAGCAGTGTAACTTGCTGGGCCACCCTGATGTCAGAGGCTGGCCCAATTCTTGCTGGGTTCTAACAGTCAAAGACTTGCTCCTTTGTCTACTGATTACTGCCCTGATCATACAAAGATGAACTGGTCTTCTATATTTATCTCAATATTTTAAGCATAGATTCTAATTCCAACTTGAAAGTTTCCATCACACTTAATTTCCTGGTCCTGATGATCTGTTTATTTTCTAATTCCAACTTAAGCACAAGTTCCAACAGTGATGTGACTCCCTTACAAAATGAATCACAACTAGGAAGTTGTTTTCTTTGTCATTTCAGTTGTATCTCTATGAAGTAAAAATAAGCTAAGTAAAAAAGAAATTAAGAAATTACTATAGACATGAAATTTTCATTGGAAGTTCTGGAAATCACCTTTTTCTTTCAAAATTATTAATTTTTAGACTTAAAGAGAAAGCCATTTTTATTTCTAACCAGAGATAACTATTGTTAACATTTTAACGTACATTTTTAGATTTTTTTTTTTCATTTTTACTCAATACACAGGTAAAAGGGTCCAAAAACATTTAAAAATGAAATCATGGCATATATAATATTTTGTAAGTATCTTTACAGCTTTAAAAATATATTGCAGGATATCCAGAATATATACACAATTTATACACATTTTATATTATTTTGTTAAAATCTTGTAAGGTTGTTCAAAAATAAAAAATTAAAAAAAATATATATATATATCGCAGGGAGACGGGTATGTAGTTCAGGGATAGAGTATGTGCTTAGCATGAACAATGCCCTGGTTTTAACCCCTACCACCACAAAAAATATATGTATTTATGTAAAATATATTAAAATCTACAATATAAATACATTTTTCTTTGTAGCCTAATTTTTAATGTCAAAGTACAATTCCATTATAAGAATTTGCAATAATTTGTTAGACATCTATTTAAATAATCTCTTTGGGAAAGGTATATACTTGATCAATAAAAACAACCAATTCTTATCTTCTGCATTGGTAATATGCTATAGCTTAAGAGCAAATACAGTCAAGTACAACGGATGCTAAAAGAACCTTACTTACAACCAAGAAAATTAATGACTAAAAAGTATTTGTTAGGTAAGTTTCAGGCTGACGGATGAGGGGGCGGGGCATCAGGCAGTCCACACGTGCCAAAGCACAACCAATCAGATGCTAACAATTTACCCCAATGGCGCCTCACACCTGCCTGTCAATCAGCAGAGTCTGCAGCCAATCCCAGGGGACACAAGTCTCAGCAGAGTCACCAGCCAACCCCAGGAGGACACGGTACCCTCAAGCATTCTCCCACCTATCCCAGACTGTAAAAGCTCCACCCAGTCAGGGCCAAGCTCATTTCCCCTGGCCCTCACTCTGCCAGACCGGTGACCAAGAGCCATTCCCAGTAAAGCTTTGCTCAGTCGTTTTTGGTCTGACTCCACTTTGGTCATTGGTGCTGAAACTCAGGAGGGTCCTTTGATCTTCCCCATCCATTGGGGGAGATCAGTCCTCTCCCCCTGATGGACCAGGGACCTCCTGCACCATCCTTTCTCCTCATCTGGATCAACAGAAGTGGGGTAAAGTTCTTGCATTTCCCTTGGCCTTTCGGTTGCACCTTAAAATACGGGGATCTGCCCATAAGTCATGCTGCAGTCACCAGACCCCTGCCCACTCCAATTGGGCCCTGGTAGGCTGAGGAGACATCCCAGCCCCCAGCTAGCCTCTAACCTCCATTTTTTGGGCAAGCACGATCAGAATTTGGGATGCCTCTTTCTGTTCCCGTTCACCCTCCAGGTAACACTAAAAGGTCATAGGAAACACCGAGTCCTCCTTAGACCCCAAAACTGCTTTGGGCTATCTATACTTTAATTTTGCTAAATTAGCACTCACCTACAACTTACAACTTAAGTGACTAGTCTTTTACTCAGCTGCAGCCTGGCCTCAGTACATTTTAGACAATGGCTCAAAATGGCCTCCAGAAGGAACTTTTGACTTTCAAATCCTCATTGATTCGGGCAATTACTGTCTCAGGAGAGGGAAATGGTCAGAAGTGCCTTTTCAGGCCTTTTGGGATCTGCGCTCTTGTCCTTCCCTTTGTTCTACCTACTCTAAGGCCCAAGTTTGGTCCCAAACCTCTCCTCCATTATTCTCCTGCATCTTCTTCCTCCTTTTCAGATCCACCAGAATTGCTCTCAGCTCCACCCTCCCGTTCTCCCCCTCCCTACTCAGGCCAGTCCTTCTCCTCCTCCTCTTCCTCCTCTCCTCCCACAGCTACATTTACTCCACCCCAGAAGAAAATCAGTGCCCCATATCACAACAAAGGTTGGGATGAGGGGCGGGGCATCAGGCAGCCAGCTCACCAAAGCACAACCAATCAGATGTTAACAGATAAACCTCAAAGGTGCCTCGCATCCACCTGTCAGTCAGTGGAGTCCACAGCCAATCCCCGAGGAGGCAAGTCTCAACAGGGTCTCCTGCCAACCCCAGGAGGACACTGTACCCTCAAGCCTTCTCCCACCTATCCCAGACTATAAAAGCGCCTCCCAGTCAGGGCTGTGCTCAACTTTCCCAGCCCTCACTCTGGCGGACAGGTGAACCTTGCCCAAGACCCAGTCCCAGTAAAGCTTTGCTCAGCTGCTTTGGTCTGACTCCTTTTTGGTCATCCACATCTTATTTTCTAATTAGATCAATAAATATTTAAATCTTTCCTGTCTTATTGTTAGCATATACACAAGGCAATACTAAATATTCAAATTTCCAATTAGGATGAAAACTGTCTTTTTGCCCAGTAAAAATCCCAATGCCTCCAAGGGCATCTAGGCAATTAAATGAAATTCAAATGCTCCTCTTGTCTCCATCACAGTGGAACAGGTAAACCACTCCACAGGCTGAATAAATAAAGGAGGAGTCAAAGAAATGCTATACCTCTGGGACCAAAAAAGTAAAATTCTCACAATGAAAACAATTAAGAGACACACCCATTTCATTTCATTAGGAAGAAACATAATACCTTGTCACCAAGGACAGGGGCAGGAGAAAGTTAAGTGAAAAGAAATAGTAATTAGATACTATTTTTCATAAACATTTGTGTAAGACCTTAAAATTTAAAAAAAAAATGTCAAGCTATTGTTAGAAAGTGACAGACTATGGAACACAACTGTTTTTGAATCACTCCAGTCCAGGAAGCAGAAAGAATAATCTCTGTAGGCACAATTCAGCAGAAGTTGGCTTCTGTTCAAAACACACAAATACCTGGATTAACATGCTTCCTTATATGAAATGTTATACATATATATTATATATGTATAATTTCCCCATAAAGATTTACATCTCTATAGTATTATACAGTCATCTAAATAATCTAAATAAATCATCTAAATACAGTAGATAACTTTGCTTAAATGGTAAGCATGATTATTAATTCCTTTTACACTTAGACATACAATAATTACTCCCTGATTTGGAAGAGAGTTAATAAGAGTTGCAGATCAATTTAAATTTTAAGGAAACAGGCTAGTATTTAGTCATGCATTCCTTTCATAAGCCTCTGCAATGTAATTTCAGGATCCAAATCTTGCCTGAAACTCTCCCCTGCAAGGCCATCGGTGACTTTCTGCCTCCCATTTGCAATACTTCTCACTGTTGATTTTCTTTTCCTAGCACTTCCTACTGTGGACTACTACTTCTTAACATTCTGTGCTCCTCAGCTTCAAGACAGTGCACTGTCCCAAGTCACTTCTCACCCTTCCCTTCCTACCTCAGTGAAGTCAAACATTACCCAGAGCCTCATATGAGATGCACACAGCACTAGGTCCTATAGGTAAAGACCAAGCAATGTCTGTGCTGAAGACACAGATGCAATGATATTTCAATCCAAAATAGTAAGAAATATAAGGCACAGCCAAGTTGACAAGAAAGAATCAGGGGGCTACACTGAAGTTGTAAATCAGTTAGGATTTACGGTCAAAGAAAACTTCTTGGAGAATGTGCTGCCAACCAATAGAAGTCATGTGATACAATACATTTATATTCTCCAAACAAAGAAACCCTCAGGCTCTTGGCTACCTGGAAATCCTTCTAGATTTCCTCTCAGCAGCTTTCTGGTCCACTTTCATGACAACTATTTCTTGTTTTATTTTCCTTCTCAAAATTTCCAGACAATCTCTGTCTCACTTGCAGAAAATGATCTAATCATTAACTTCAGAGAAAACATACAGTCCATTAGCAAAGAAATCTTCACATTAAATGATAAAGTACAGAGGACAGTACAAACCAATTTTATTATATCCCCTAAATCACCAGCTCATCTCCTAACATGATCACTGTCAGGGGCAATGGGAGGTCCTTCATCTCTCCCTCCTCCCTATGGTTCCATAAGTGTCTTCACTCCTCTGCCTGCACACCAGGCTCCCTCTCACCTTCCTCTTCAGCTGGCCTAGAGTCTCCACAACTTGCTTACACTGGATTTCCCCTGAATATAAAGGATACCAGGCAGAATGGCCATAAGGAGGTAGATCCTTCCTCTTCAGAGAAGCAGGAGAAAAGAACATTCAGATCCAACCTCGAAACGAAGACTCTAGGATCCTGTCTGCACAACCCTAGAACCAAAAGCAACAAACTCTCCAAATCTGCATCCCACCTTACCAAAATGTTTCCTTTACCTGGCCTGGTTAAGACCTCAGAAAAAGAATGGTTGTACCCCAGGCCGCAAAAAGGCGGAGTGCTTAGGTCCAAAGAGAAGATCATTTCTCCCAGGCTTTTATGCTTCACCGTAAGGACTTTCTAGGAATCAAATTTAAATAAACTAGAAGGTAATAACTGTCCCTTGGGAAAACTCATTTCACATCAGTTGTTCTGCAAAAATACCACCAATGGTATGGATTCCTTTCAGTAATTTACTATAGGCTTAGTATTAACATTACAGAAGTTTTAGAACTCAGTCAATCAAAGTTACAAGTTAACTAACAAAAGCCAAAAATGTAAGTCCACAACTTCCCTGTCACCTGAAGGTGCAAGCACAATCTCAAGTTCAATCTCAAGTTCATTTATTCATTCAGCAAACACGCATGAAGCACCAGATTCTGCATGCATTTGGCTCTGGGCACAAAATAGATGTGCCACTGCTTACAGACTGAGAAGACAGCCAGTAAATAACTTACCAAGTAACTAGAGCATTACAAATGGTAATAGATGTTTGCATTACACTCTTCAACAAAATTATACTTCTCCACACTACCAACAACCATCAGGCTCTCTAGCAGGATGAAGCAGTGACCACGAAAACATGGAAGAAAATTGAAGCAAATTGTTGGTGTAGGTAACATTTGACATTTGCACTTAAACTCTAGTTTAGAGAACAACTGTCTGAAAAGCATTCGGACTGATGGCTCACTAAGACAAAGGGTACTGCTTATAGAATTTTACAGTCACCAAAATGATGCCCCATGTAGAACATGAGTATTAAAAGACCATCAATATCCAATCTACACAAGCCTTGGACATATTTATATGGTAGTGTCATTTCCATGTAAACAGTAAGAAAGTCTTTAGTCAGTACGGCGAGCATCTCACAATGATCCAGGCCCCAGGTGGCACACAAGCCAAGTAGTTATTTGCCAAGAAGGTCTCCAAGACATCTCAGATGAGGGCAGAAGGTTTTTTTACAAAATTTTTCTGAGTTATGATAGTAAAAACTGAGCAACTCATGATTTAGCTCATTGCCTTATCATCTCATTGACGTCTTTACAGTCCAGGAAACTTGATGAGTGGCAGATAGACATATATAAAAAAAAAAAAAAACAGAAAACACCTGTGAACTCAAACTCATTTAAAGATCTGAGACCTAAGTCAAAGGACAAGGGAAACAATCAAATAGGGGAATTTCCTTCACCTCTCCAAAACATGTACTCTACCTCCTAGAATTTGGGTTTTGCACAATAAATGGAAGCAAACTACTCCATCAATAAGTATTTGGGAATTGGCCCCTTATGCCAGTACTTCTTTTCCAGTACCAGTTTCATTTTAATTTCTACTAATTTTACTTCCCAGTATGCAAGGCAGGGTGTGGGCACTTCAACCCACAAATATTAAACTGGTCCCTGAAGAAGTGTGACATAGGGCTGGAGCAGTGGCTCAGCAGTTATGGCACTTGCCCAGCATGCACAAGTACACGGGTTCAAACTCCAGCACCCATGTACACTGACTCCCTCTCACTCTCTCTCTTTAAAAAAAAAAAAAAGTAACTAAAAAAAAACAATGAGCAGTCAGCTCTGTAATGGACAAAACTGTTGGTAGGTGAATTACCTATAGTATTTTCACATCATGCAAAAATAAATTCCCACCCTCATATAAAGATAACCAGAATATGAGACCAGAAAAATCCCTGCTTTGACCAACAGATTCACAACTGATAAAGACCATGGTAAAACAGCAAGTTCAAGGGAGTGCACAGCACTCTGCCCTCCAGTTTACAAGGCCAAAGGGGGGTTGTAAACCCTACAAAGTCACCCAGAATAATGATCCATACTGCCCACACTAGGAATGAACAGATTTCCCTCATGTAAGACTAAGCAAAAAAGAAAAAAACAAGCAAGCAACTTAGTCTGTTTGGGCTGCCATAACAAAACACCATAAATAGAGTAGCTTACGAACAACAGAAATTTATATCTTGCCATTGTGGAGTCTAGAAAATCCAAGCCCAAGGCACTGGCAGATTGCTACCCAGTGAGAGCGCCTCTTTATCTTATACAGAGCACCTTCTTGCTGTGTCTCAAGGTGGAAGGGACAAGGCAGCTTTCTGGGGCCTCTTTCGTAAGGGCAGTAATTCCACTGATAAGGGCTCCACTCTCATGGTGCACACCTTCCAAGGCTCCACTTGGACTGGGGGCCAGGATTTCAACATATGAATTTGGAAGGGTGAGAGTGAGACCATAGCACATAGGTCCTATCAAAACATCTTACTGCATAAAAGACACAAGTTACATATGAAACTTCAAGTTCATTTCAGATCAAGGGGCAAAGAAAGGATCATACAGAGTACAGAGACTATCATTAACTACTTGGAAAGAAAATTTGTAGTCCCCATAAAAATAGTGTCCAAAAGGATTAAAGAGTTAGATATATATTTTTTAAGAGAGAAACAACTTTATTTAGTTTTTCACATGGCCTTAGTTGCTCCAACACTTAGTTGTGTACGTGGTGCTGGGGTTTGAACCCGGGTCCTCATGCTTGCCAGGCAAGCGCCGAAACCGCTGAGCCACCACTCCAGCCCCATGAGTTAGATATTTTTTAAAAAGGAAAAATATGCTATCTACTTGGAACATACCACTTAAATCGCATTAGTGGTATTCCATTGCTCTTAAAAGATCCACATAAGACCTACAAGTCCCTACGTAGTCCAGTACCAAAATTCCTCTCTAGACATAATTCCACTTCTCCTTGATTCCTATGTTTTGGCCACAATGGCCTCTAATAGAGCCTGAAATACCTTCCTATTGTGACTTAACAACAATCTTCCTTTAGAGTTTAAGTCAAATTTACTACACAGGAAAACTTTCCTGATCCTGCCCCAGCAGGTCAGTTTCCCTCAATAGACATTTTTTTAAAAAGAGAGAGGGACAGTGAGAGAAAGAAAATCAACTTTTTATTTAGTTGTCATTTGGCCTTCATTGCTCCAACACTTTGTTGTGTACATGGTGCTGGGGTTTGACCCCTCATCCTCTCACATGCCAAGCAAACACCAGAACAGTGAGCCACTGCTCCAGCCCCCTCAATAGACATTTTTATATCACCATTTCTCCCACCTTCAGAATCCTTAGCACAGTATTAATTACATTTGTGAACTTGAAACAAATTAACATTTACTTTCTTTTCTCCAGCTTTACAGAGATACAATTTACACATGACAACTGTATCTATTTAAGGTACACATGAAACATGGACAAATGTATACAACTGAAATGATTAACATAATCAAACGAACCTGTCCATCTCCTCACATAGTTACTTTTTTGTTGGTCAGAATACTTAAGACCCACTGTTCTAGAAAATTTCAATTTTATAATACATTCTAACCATGCTATAGTCACCCTAAATGTTAGCTCCACAGGAAATTTTATAACTGAAAGTTTGTACCCTTTGACCAACATCTGCCCATCTCCCCCACCCACCAACCAACCCCTTTTACTCCCTGTTTCTCTGAATTTGCCTTTTTTAAATTTCTTTTATAAATGAGATCATAAGATAATCAAAGAGAATTTTCATAATCAATCACCTTCAAAAATGTGCAAAGGTCCTAGACAAGAACTCATAATAATATAGTTTCTAAACACAAAAGCTTTTATTCTAATCATGAGGAATAAAGACAATTTTATACAAAAATATTTTATGTATAAAATTAATAATTTAAAAATATATAATGCTCAGTGTTAGAAGAAGTGAGCAGCTAACATTATTTAAAGTGGACATATAAATACAAAAATATACAAAATATACACAAGTGTATCTAGCCTTTGACCCAGCAATTCCTCTTCCAGTAACTTAGCCCAAGGGAAAATAATATTCACTGGAGAGTTACTTATAAAAACTAAAAACAACATAAATAACTAACTATAAAAGAAACAAATTTTAGAGCATGCAGAAAATGTCACTGAAATCATGTGATACAAGAATATGAGAGGGCTGGAGCGGTGGCTTGGTGGTTACGGCGCTTGCCTGGCATGCGCAAGTACACGAGTTCAAACCCCAGCACCCATGTACACAACTAAGTGTTGGAGCATGTGAAAAACTCAATAAAAATTGATTCTCTCTCTCTCTCTCTCTCACTGTCCTTCTCTCTTTAAAAAAAAAAAAAGAATATGAGAAACTGTTACAGATATAATAAATGATAAAAGAATATGAGAAACTGTTACAGATATAATAAATGATAAAAGCAGGTGTTCAACCAGGATAATTTTGTGAAAGAAGACTGGGAAGATTTACTAAAATGTTGATATAGTTATCATTAAATGGAGAGTTTATGTGATTTTAATTTTCATTGTTTTATTATACATTTGCCGCAGTGAATATTTCTGTTTTATAATCAGAAAGAAATGAATAACAAAAATAATGTATAACACTATTATAAAATGTGCTTATGTTGTGCCAAGCAGTATATTAAGCATTTTACATATTTACTTAATTTATCCTTAGATGTAGATACTAATCCTATGAGGCAGGTACTATTATTATCCCCATTTTTAAAGATGAATGGATGTAATTTAATCAAAACAAAAAATATACTTCATCCAGTAATTTTATTAAAGCTGATTAAGATTATTTTTCTAGTATTTTCCAAACAGCAATCATTTCAAGTTAAAAATAATCAAGGTACTACATTAATATCTAGAACACAGTTGGCCAAGGTGGCGCATGCCTGTAATCCCAAAGGCTCAGGAGGATCACAAGTTCAAAGCCAGTCTCAGCAACTTAGTAAGCCCCTAAGCAACTTAGCAGGATCCTGTCTCAAAATAAAAAATAAAAAGGGCTAAGGATGTGGGTCAATGGTTAAGCGCCCCTGAGTTCAATCCCCAGTACAAAAGTACAAAACACTATATATAAACAGTGCCTCCAAGTTCAGACTTCGACTCTGGGTTCAGGTTCAGAGAAAGAGAAGGGCAAGATTTGACCATGATTGAATATTCACATCAGGACACTGATAAATTAGGGATTCCATGCCACACCTCCTAGTTTCCAGGTGTACGCGGGGTTCTGAATTCTAAGAACCTTATACTGAACTCTGTGCCACTTTCAAACTGTGAAGAAAAATGTCTTTTCCGGGGCACTGCATGTGCATACTTTAAGCCCAGTGTCTCATCTTGTAGCCTTCTTCATGGAAAGGAATTCTATAAAGCGCAATCATTCAAACATGATTAATTCACCAAAGCCTTTTTCACTATGCATTATCATTTTAAACATATTCTTTCTTTTCCTTGACTCTGACTGACAGGTTGGCACATCCTCTGTGTAAAATGGAATATTCTGTCTTCTGATGCAGTTCATGAGTCTATCATGAAAGCACTGTGTCTCTGGAGGCCAATGTCTGCCTTGGTGGCCATAAGCAAAGATGACAATGGCCTGGCAAAGAAACACTTGGAAATATATTTAATGGGCAAAACTATCAGAAGTAACTTAAGTTGCTACTCAGTATAGCTGGGTCAGATATGAAAAAAACTGGTAAGGAATAATTTAATATACAAAATGTGTGCTTACATAAAGTAGGTCCCAGACACTGTATTAGGCTTTTAACACCTTCTAATTCTAGGAAGATTAATTAACCCTATTTTTACCATTATTATGGAACTCAAACATCAGGGATTAAATATCTTTTAGTAGCATTCAAAGTCCATCCAGCTAATCCCAAACCCAGTGCTCTCTCTATACCATATAGCCATCCTCACCAGAATTATCACACCAGAAATTCCCTCTGGGCCCTCCCTCCTCAGTGAGCCAGTGAGTAGCACCTGCAGTCTGGCATTAGCTTAAGGCATTGTCTTCACTAGCACATACACCTGTGCAGCACAGTCACCTGTCCACCCCTCGGAAGTATCTGGGATGTGAGAGAGTCTCACATGAAAAGAGGAGGCTCAGTTCCTCCTTCTTGCCTCAGATAAAAGGCAAACATCTGGAAAGCTAAGAAAACCTGATTTATGTCAAGCTGCCAGCAACATCACTGATGCTCACACTGGCTACTGTGAGACATCAGCATCTAATTCACTTCTCATACAGTTACACAAGACCTCAATCCCAGCCCTGCAGTGACATGGAACAAAAGAGACTACCCCACTTACACCCTGGTAACCAACACACTGAGGATACAAACAACAGAGGCACACTGAATAAGAACTTCAACAAGTTAGCTGGTATGACACAAAGAATGTACAAAGCAAAAAAAGGGAGGGAAGGTTTTGAACTCTCTAGCCCAAATGACCACAAAAATCACTTTCTGGCTGGGTACAGTGTTGCACACCTGTAATGCCAGTGACTCAGGAGACCAAGGCCAAATGGTCATAAGTTTGAGGCCAGCCTCAACCATTCAGGGAGGCCCTAAGCAACTTAGTGAGACCCTGTCTCAAAATTTAAAAAATAAAATAAAACAAAAAAGGGCTGGGGAATATAGTTCAATGGTAAAGTACCCCTGGGTTCAATCCTTAGTACCTCCTCCACCCCCCCCAAAAAAAATCACTTTCTGAAAATGGTATTCTTAGCATTTGAAACATTTCCCTAAATCTTGGAAGAAGCATTAAGCACTGTGAGGTCAACATCTAACCAGTGGTTTGCAATAAATATCTGAAGTCCTTTCACTCTAAAAGGATTTCAAGTGCTATTGAGTATGCTATTTAATATCTGCACCTATTTCACAAAATAAGCCTGTATTTCTCAACCAGGTATGGTGAGGGGCAGACAGCCTCATGGAAATTATTTCCAGTTCTTCTCAGACCTAATTTGTATATGAACCACCTGTGGATGGTGTCACAGTGCGGCTTCTGGTTCACTACGGCTGGAGCAGGACCTGAGTCCACATTTCTAACAAGCACCTAGGTGATGCTGCTTGTGGCAGGTGAAGCTGCTAATGCAACCTTTTGTAGCAAATGTCTCTGCAGTTTCATGAGTGAGATTCTCATGTGCCAATGACACCATCCCTCTCCCAGGGAGCTGAGCTTTAAGACATCCCTGTCAATATCTGTGATAATCTAACAGATATAAATGTGAACGCGCGTGCGCACACACACACACACACACACACACACACACACATACACTCGGCTGGTTCAATGATATGACTTCTTTTACAAAAAATAACTGACCAAGCATTTCCAGAAATTAGTTTCTTAAGTTAGTTTTTCTCCAAATGAGCTCTGCAAACATTTTCTTGATAATCCACAGAATGATTTTCCCACAAAAGAGGTCCATACAACGACTTTGTGATCAGAGTGTCGCCTTGACCAGCACCTACTCCTGATAAGGCCCTAGTACTTAGAATTAAATGACATTTTCCCTGTACGAGTTACTTATTTAAATTGTTTTCAACTGCAAGGCTTAAAGAGAGGCTAGAAATATATAAAAGAGGTAAAAAGGATGCAGTCCAGCATTTGAGATTTTTCCAATTAAAATTTGGGAAAGATAATGGACAATGAGCTCCGATAAATGCAGCCTTATCACTGTGTTTTCAAAGGGAGAACAGACAGAAGTAAATGGAGAGGTTTTTCCCTCCACCCATCTTAAGCATCCATGTTATTCTGCATCTCTGAGACCACTGAGGGTTCCAAGAGGCAGAACTTGGAGTTTTTATTCTGAATCATAAATCAGAAAAGGTCCAGCTTTGAGAAACATAATAAAAATTGTCCTCTTGATATTCTTATAATCTTCAATAAATCAAATTTTATACACATCACTGAAACTACAGAATAAGAGAAGCTTCCATCAAAGACTTAATGATAGAAGGAAATTAATTGTGTAAAATGTCTATAATACCTTTATTTGCCTTATTATAAAATATATTAGTCATATTTTAAAAATGTATCCAAGAAAGCAAAAAATGCTCAAGACTATAGAAATTATGTGTGAAGAGCATAGAAACTGACCTATCAGGGACCCACTCGCTAGAACTGGACAATTTGTGCATCTGTAAATGCAATATTGATAACCAGTTATAACACATGTAATCTAAAAGTCCATGAATCTGTATTAAGATAGGATAGGGAGACAAGAGGAAAGTTCTTACAGAAAGCCATCTATTAGCTGAAAAGGGAATGACAGAAAACAATCCCTTTGCAACCACCAATATAATTAATTCAGGCACAAGTCACCTGTGAATGCTATTAATACCTGGGGAAAGTGTTAGAGAACAGAATATTCACATTATCTCAAGCATCATCAGGCAGTCTATCTACTAATCATAAAAGGACTAATGCAGTTGTACATTGGAAGCTACAGGAATCACCATTTAACCAAGTGACCTCACTCCACAATCTTCAACAGCAAGAGGATCAGACATCATGTGACAGGATGCATTAATTATCATCTCAGCTGCAGAGCCTGAATCTAAAAATTGGGTGAAAAGCAGACAAATCCAGAATATAGAACATTCTACAACTGGTCTAAATTCTTCAACTCTGTCATCATAAAACAAATGGCAGAGGAATTTTTCTAGATTAAAAAAAAGATTAAGAGACACAACAATGAAATGCAACGTATGAAATTTTACTGGACCCTAATTGGGAAAAAAAAAAGTTGGGGGATAATTTTAATATAAAATATATAGATAATACATTTATTGAATTATGGTTAATTGGGTTAAGGTCCAACAGCAGCAACAATAACATTAGAGAAGGCATGAAAATGTATTTATTCTTAGGAATTGTGGATATTTAGGGGTGATGCTTAATGGCACCCACAACTTATTTTTTTAAATGATCAGGAAAAAAAAAGTCAAAGTAACAGGATGTCAACAATTGGTCAATCAGGAAGAGAATTATTCTAAAATGTTTAAAGTTAGAAATTTTTCAAAATCAAAGATTGCAAAAAAGAGGGAAAAAATGTTCCCCCCGCCCTTCTTTTTTCTTGTTTATATATACTGGGGGATTGAACCCAGGAGTACTCTGCCACAGAGCTACACTTCCAGACCTTTTTTATTTTTGATTTTGAGACAGGCTCTTGCTAAATTGTCCAGGCTGGCCTCAAACTTCTGATCTTCCTTGCCTTGGCCTCCTAAATTATTGGAATTACAGTCATACGCCACCTGGATACAAAAAAAAATTAAATATTCATCAATTTTGTATTTATTGCCTCTTAACTTGTTCCTTGTCACGTGCAGAGGAAAAATAAGCACACACCTATAATCCCAATTACTGTGAAGGCAGGATTGCAAATTCAAGGCCAGTCTGTGCAAAATAACAAGATCCTTTCTGAAAAAAACAAAATTTAAAAAGAGCTGGAATTATAGTTCAGTAATAAGAGTGCTTCTCTAGCACTTATTTGCATAATCTGCGTTCAATGACCTTGTACCTAAAATTTTTTTTAAATTATGTTCCTCAGTCTCATACCTACCACTATCAGTTACAGTCATCTCTAAATTATATATTCGATATTCTACATGCATACAAATATATTCAAAAACAAAATACGAATATCAAGTAAAAGTTTAATAAGCAGGATAGTTCAGTACACAGTATATTGAAAGTTAAATGGTGCCAGGCATGGTGGTACATGCCTATAATGACCTGGGAGGCTGAGGCAGGAGGTTCCCAAATTCAAAACCAGCCTCAACAACTTAGTGAGGCCCTAAGCAACTTAGGGAGACCCTGTCTTAAAATAAAAAATAAAAAGGGCTGGGGATACGGCTCAGTGGTACCAGTACCCAAAAACAGTTGAATGGTAATTTCTGTTTTTGTTTTGATTTTTTTCCTACTTTTTTTTTTTTTTTTTTTTTTTTTTTTTTTTTTTTTTTTTTTTTTTTTTTTTTTTTTTTTTTTAGTTCAAAACTCTCCTTGGCCCAATGCTTCCAAGTTCACAATTAAATCTTAACTACAAGGCTGGTGGCTGCAGTAACCCTGTCTCTATCTCACTACAAATAAGGACCATCTTAACCTCACCCACAAAATAATCCAGCAGCTGTTCCAGAGATCAAGGGAAAAAACAAGCACCAAAAGCTGCAGGTTAAACTAGTGAGAAATCAATCTAAATTTGGAGAATTTGATCTAAAATTGATGATGACAGAGCAGATGGCACACATATTCTCTTTCAGCATTTTGCCCGAAAAATAGCAAACCAAAGAAGGAGTCTTATGCAACAAATGAACATGCTTTAAAGAAGCTGATTTTTTAGAAGATTAACAAGTTTTTTAATGTAACATGTTCTTGTTTTTTTGGTCTGTCTTTATCATCAAAGAAAGTAGAGGACTAATGAACATTTAAAAGTCAGTTTCCTTATGTTTGAAATACAGTCTCAATAGATATAGATTGCTTCACCACATTCACACACAATTTCACAAAACTAGTGAAAATGCCTGAGTAACTCCCTAGTCACTTCTCATCTTTATTTCTTGGTCAAACTCTGAGTTCAACTGAGGACTGATTTTAAAAACTGATGAACGGGGGCTCAGTGGTAGAGCACTTGCTGAGCATGTTGAGGCACTGGCTTCAGTCCTCAGCACCACATAAAAAAATAAAACAGCCATGCGTGGTGGTGCACACCTGTAATCCCGGCAACTCAGGAGACTGAGGCAGGAGGATCACAAGTTCAAAGCCAGCCTCAGCAACTTGGTGTGGCCCTGAGCAACTTAGCAAGACCCTGTCTCAAAATAAAAAGGCCTGGGGATATGGCTCAGTGGTTGAGCGTCCCTGGATTCAATCCCTGGTAAGTAAGTAAATAAGTAAGTAAATAAATAAATAAATAAAATACAGGTGTTGTGTCCATCTACGACTAAAAAACTATTTTATAAAAAGCTAGTGAACCGTCCTTAAGAACTGGTAGACTGAAATCAGTAAGGAAACCAAAGCCTAAAATAAAGTTATCTTTCTGCATTTAAAAAAATAATAATAATTGGGCATGAAAGATTAAAGAATACTTTGCTACAGATTTCAATGTTTCAGTATAGTTGCCAATGAAAGTAATATAAAGGGTACCCAAACAGTCACAATATTACATTACTTTCCCTACTTTCAAACCAAAGCAGTTTACAATATTGGTAAATTCTCTGTACTTTTGTATTAAGCTTTTGTTTTTCTTTAAGCTAGTAAGAGGTTTTATAATTATCCATCCCCACCCCCGCAAAAACCAGTAAACAACTTTTAAAATTACACAGGCATTTTAGAATTCTCACTTCTGCAGCAAATCCATATGCTAAGAATATCTTGCCAAATAAACGAATTGCTTCTAGCGATGACCCATTTTAAAAGAAAAAAATCTAAAATGTTTGCAAGTGAAATTAAATTACTCTAATGGACTACTTACCTCAAAACCTACTTATGTTTTATCTACAGTCAAAACCTACTTATGTTTTATCTACAGTAAAACCATTGTAAGAAACAGTGTTAATGGTCATTCCATTAACAATATGTCATTAAAAACAAGTTTGAAAAAAAAACACTAGATGTTATGGTTCTGTATGTAAGGTCTCCATGTATTTAGTACAGGGTCCAGTCAGTCTCAATGAGACACAAGACTAACTTCTCACCAGTAGAACATGAGTGGAAGAGACAAATGCAATGCCTATGGCAGGTGCTTCTCTCCCTTCTCCCCAGCTGGAACACAAATATGCAATGGGCTACTTTGACTGTGCAGATGTTGAAGGCCCAGAGAGGCTGGCCCAACATCGAAAACAATACATGAGCAGTGCTTAAAGGGCCCATCCATCCGGAAACACATGTCTACCTAAAGCAGAAATAAGAGAGAAATGCTAAAAAGGTTAGATTAAAATTAAGCTACCTTTATTGGGCCACCGTGTTTTGGAGACATGTCTATAACAGTACTTCGCTCATATCCAATCACAGAAACTGGTAACAGAGGTAAGGTGGTAAAATTACATGAACATAAATTAAAATACAAATTATAAGGTGCTGGCTTAGCATCTGGGTGCCTTATAATAAGAAAGCAGATGCTGCTAACTGAAAAGGGTCATAAACTGGTGACCCTTGTTTGTCACAGTAGAATAGTAGGCAAATCTGTTTACCTATGATTGTCTGGATGGTAGATCGGACTACAGGTCTGTAGAAGCTAGTGCTCTAAAGAAAATAGGTGGAATGTGCAGGAATAAGATGTTTCTGGGGGCTGGAGTGGAGGCTCAGCAGTTGCACACTTGCCTGGCATTTGCAAGGATGCAGGTTCAAACTCCAGCACCATGTACACAACTAAGTGTTGGAGCAATGAAAGCCAGATGAAAACTAAATAAAATTCTCTCTCTCTCTCTCTCTCTCTCTCTGTCCCTCTCCCTTAAAAATAAAAAAAGATCTTTCTGAAATTCCAGGTATTCAATCAGAATTAATTATCAAGTACTGACATGGGCCAATTTTCTTCCTAATGGGAGTTAAACAAAAAGCACTAAAGTATTCTCATTTTGGAATTTGAGAAATGGAATGATTTATGTCTTAAAACTTGGAAGAAGGGGCTGGATCGGTGGCTCAGCGGTTATGGCACTTGCCCTGCATGCACAAGTACGCAAGTTCCAACTCCAGCACCATGTACACAATGAAGACTCTGAGCAACAAAAGCCACATGAAGAACTAAATAAAATTGATTCTCTTTCTTTCTCTCTCTCTCTCTCTCTCACTGTCCCTCTCTCTTTAAAAAAAAAATTAAAAACTTGGAAGAAAATAATTTTAACCCCATATTTCAAAGTCATCCACAAAATCTGTTGTTTCACTTTAATGTTAAATATGTCTAAAAATAAAACAATAACATACATTTCAAACATATCTCCTTTGGAAATGCTGAATTGATTTAGTTAGATGTGTTACATATTTGGCTACACATGTTCTCTTTTTATAATTTCCAAATTTAGCTTATAATCCCTTAGATTTTCATTCAAGGTCAAGTTATATATGTGTTTCTTTTTAAAAATTGGGGAGGGGGTCATTAGGACACTCATATACCTAAAGATTCTCTATGGTATGGTAGTTATTTTTGTATTCTCATTATGTAAAACCACAGTTCCTAAAAGTATTTCAAACAGTGCTGCCAACTTAAAAACTCAACAGTACTTAGTTTCGCCCACTCTCACCTCCTACAAAATGGAGACTAGAAGTATGAGTAAAATTAAATGCAAGAAAACAAAGAGCCTAACAAAGCCCTAAACAAAAAACTAAGAAATAATACAGAAATAAAAGCTGTCTAAAATGTCAACTTTTCCTTGATAAATAAACACCAAAAATTATCCAAGAAATGCCTTCTGTCTACTTTTTCCATGTGACTTTTTTATCCTTCTGATCTATTCAGCACTTATTCCCCCACCCCTTGAGAAACCTTTATTTTGTCATATTACTTTTTCTCCTGCTATAATGAGAAAAGTCTACAAGTAAGGGGATAGATCCTATTATTTTTTGTCACTAAGGCTAGGGTGACCTTATATCCCAGACTGCCAGCACCAAACCTTGGTGCCTTGTTCCAGTATAATCATCACTCTCAATAGTGTCCCAGGGTACAGAAGAAACTATAATGGACACACTATTACCAACTGTGTGGATCCGAACAAGTTATGAAACTTCTTCAGGACTCAGTTTCTTCTTTCACCAAATAAGTCCTGCAACTGATGATCGTGATGATCTCAGGAGACAACATTTGAAAGCACATGGAAAATTTCTATACAAACCTAACATACTGGAAATAAAAACGCGAGAGATACATCCAAATACATTTGAAGAAGGAAGCGCTGGCACTGTTATCCTTCAGCTTGCTTTTTGCATCATTCCAAGAGACTTACGAATACGGAAAGTCACTTAACTCTGAAAGACACTTAACTGTTTTCTTAACTATAAGACAAAAATGGAGGGCTGGAAAGTGGCTCAGTGGTTACAGTGCTTGCCTGGCATACGCGAGGACGCAGTTTCAAACCCCAGCATCACATACACAATGAACTGTTGGAGCAATGAAAGACATACGAAAAACGAAAAAAAAATTGACTCTTTCTCTCTCTCACTGTCCCTCTCTCTTTAAAAAAAAAAAAAAGACAAAAATGGGCACATTGGATGATTTTTGTGGACCTTCCCAACACTAGAAATGTTATTATCATAATTACATTAGTACAATTTCTCAGATTACTATGAATATGTCATTTATGTTGTATCTGTCAAACTGTCTACTCTGAATTTGAAAATTTCTTGACATCTATCAAAATTATGACTCCAGCTTGCAAACTTATGTGTTTGGACATCAAAGCATTCTATCAAATGTTTAAATTATTTTCCCTTTTTAAAATAAAGAGATATCACTTAAAAATCGATTTTTGAATTTTCTTGGAATGCTGGCATATCCAGCACGTTAGGACAATGGGCTGCAGCAGCAAGTAACCACTGCTCCTTTAGAAAGTGCAGGTGAGGGCTGGAGCGCTGGTTCGGCGGTTATGGAGCTTGCCTGGCATGTGTGAGTACAAGAGTTCAAACCCCAGCACCACTTGGACACAGTAAAGTGTCCAAACAACAAAAGCCACATGAAAAACTAAATAAATTGATCTCTCTCTCTCTCTCTCCCTCTCTCTCTCTGTCCTCTCTTAAAAAAAAACAAAAACAAAAAAAAAAGACTCCTCACCCCATTTACTTCACAGGTTTGTGTTACCTCCCTATGGTACAGGTGTTGAGTTTACTCCCTGGATATGAGAATGTATGACCACTCTCATCTACCTCAATGAGTGAACCTGTAGCTCTTTCCCTAAATATATTTCCCCAATAACCTGTAACCAGTGAAATTTAAACTGTGAAATGCTATTACTATTGTTTATTCCAAAGAATTATAATAATTCTTATCCTTATACATGTGTGTATTAGACAAAGATAAACACAGCAATTTAAAGATTCAACTAGGAATCAGAAGTCAAATCACATTTAACTTTGTAATTTACTCATTTTCTAACTCCAACATGGCTTCATGTCACTTAGTATTTTTAAAACTTTGTCATCTGAAAAAACAGGAGTACAAGTGAGGTAACGTATAATGCTGACAATAACCAGAAAAGAATACTTGGTCATGTTAGCTGAAGAACATATTATACAGCAAAATTTGAGAAAATCATTAACATTTACTAGCCTATTAAAAAAACTATCAAGTTAAGTATTTCTGTAGATGTGAACATACAAATCAAAAAGAAACTAATCATATCCTGGAAAGAATTGAAAACAGTCTCAAAAAGATATCTGTAATTTGTGTTCATGGAAACATTATTCACAGTGGCTGAAAAGTGGAAGCAACACAACTGCCCATCAAGGGATGGACGGAAAAACAAAAGGTGCTATATACAATGAAATACTATTCAGTCTTAAAAAGGAAGGAAACTTTGACCCGTGATATAACATGAATGAACCTTGAGACGATTATGCTAAATGAAATAAGCAAGTCACAAAATGATAAACACTGCACACAATTCCATTTATATGAGCTACCTAGAGTAGTGAAATCCATAAAGGCAGAAAATGGAATGGTAGTTGCCATGGTCTAGGTGAAGAGGAAAGTGGTACAGTTTGTTTAATGCATACAGTTTTATCATTGCAAGATGAAAGTTCTAGAGAATGGTTGCACCACAGTGTGAATGTACTTAACATTAAAAAATGGTTAAAATGGGGTCTGGAGTAGTAGCTCGGCAGTTAAGGTGCTTGCCTGGCATGCATGAGGACGCAAGTTCAAACCCCAGCACCATGTACACAACAAAGTCTCAGAGCAATAAAAGCCACATGAAAAAACTGAATAAAAAATTGTTTCCCTCTTTCTCTCTCATTGTCCCTCTCTCTTTTAGAAAGAAAGAAAGAAAGAAAGAAAGACACATATATTAATTTTTGAAATTTCTGAGTTTCTCTGTCTGCCTGAGCATTGTTTGGCTGCTCATGGGAGTCTAATGTTCCCAGTTGCATGGACAACCCCCCTTTTGCCTCCCTCCCAGCCCTTCCTCCCACCCTTCTTCCCACCTTCATAATTATGGTTCCCCTAGCTTATGTGAAGCTTTAACTTTGGTGGGTTTATTAATTAAACTTAGCTAACTTTCATCCTGTCTTAGGTTTTACTCTAGCTTTCACATATCAGAGAAAACATTCAGCTCTAAGTCTCGGTTTTTGGGATATTTCACTCAGGATGATTTTTTCCTTTTCCATCCATTTAATTTCAAAGGCTGTAATTTCAGTTTTTCTAATAGCAGAGTAGAACTCCATTGTATATATGTACCACAATTTTTTTAATCCATTCATCGAGTGAGGGGCATCTGGGTTGATTCTGTAAGCATTTATGTAACTGTGCCTCTGTAGTATACTGATTCTAGGTCTTCTACTCAAGAGTGGGATAGCTGAGTCTTAAGGTGGTCCCATCCCTAGTTTTTGAGGAGTCTCCACACTGCTTTCAAGAGTGGTTGTACAAGTTTGCAGTCCCACCAACAGTTTGTTAGCGTTCCTTTCTCCCCCACGAAGCCTCCAGCATCTATTATTGCTTGTATTCTTCATTTTTGCTACCCTGACTGTAGTGAGGTGGAATCTCTGTGAACTTTTGATTTGCATTTCCCTGACTATTAGTGATGTAGAACACTTTCTCTTATATTTATTGGCTTTTGGGACTTCCTCTGTTGAAAAGTTTCTGGTTAGTTCCCTAGCCCATTTATTGATTGGATTATTTGTGGTTTTGGTGTTGATTTTTTTTTTTTTTTTTTTTAGTTCTTTGTATATTCTGGATATTAGTCCCCTGTCGGAGGCATAACAGGCAATGATTTTCTCCCATTCTGTAGGTTGCCTCTTGACACTCTTGACTCTTTAGCTGTGCAGAAGCTTTTCAGTTTAGTGGCATCCCACTCATTGATTCTTGGCTTTAACTTCTGCACTATGGGAATCTAGTTAAGGAAGGAAGTGGCAACCTGTTCTTGGAATTCCAACCTCCAGATCTGTGATAAATATTTGTTGTTTAAGCCACTCATTTTATGGTACTTTGATATAGTGGCTAAAGCTGACTAAGACACGTATATTTCACCACATTAAATGTTTTTATTTTTGTTGTTTTTAAGGAGCATGTGGCATTCACCTGCAATACCAGCTACTCAGAAGGCTAACAGTGGTGGGAGCTAAACTTTTTGGGCCTATTTCAAGACTAGCCTTGTAAACACAGCAAGGTCCTGTCTTAAAAGGAAAAGGAGGGACAGGAATTCATTTGCGCAAACACTTTAAAAAAAAAAAGTACATACTTGTGGGGGGGTAAATAAAAAGAGATGACAAAGATGCAAAATACAATAAAAAGTATTACAAAAAATTTAATTATAATATAAGCAAGTAGTTTTAGAATTCAACAGGGAGGAAAACACTTCTAGAACGGCCAGAGAACCTCCAGAAATTTACTTCTCTATAAAAATCAGTATGAATATTGGGGGAAAAATTGTCAGAATCAACATTTTCATGGCTCTGAAAATTGACAACAGGTTTGCCACATTGTTAGGATATTTTATTAAGAAAAATGGCCGAGTCTCAGAAAGGATAGTGAATTCTAAGGCTTTTTAATTTATCCAATTTCCAGCATGTCTCCCCAGCATCATGACACCTCTGAAACTAGGATGTTTACAGCCATGGTATCTTTGAAAACACCACTTTAACAGCAGCTACAGGGAGCAGAACAGGTTTATACCTTTCCAAAAGGGCTCTGTCCCACCAAATTGTCATTATCTTACCCACCAGTTACCTGGAAAAGACCCATTCTCAGGACTTGACTTTATTGGACCTGACTCAATGCCCACTCAAGAGGAACACCGCTTTCCCACAGCATTTGTTGAAAACAATCACCTGCAATTAGTTAACCCTGCAGTTGCCTGAGGAGCAATGCCAGCTGTGGCAAACAAGAGGCAGGCAAAGCAAAGCAATTAGACAAGAAAAAGAAATAAAAACCACCCAAATCAGAAATAAAAAAGTAAAATTATCTGTTTGCATAAAACATGCCCAAATACAATCATAGATTCAACAACAACAACAAAAAAGAACTGTTAGAACAAATAAGCAAATTCAGTAAAGTTGCAGCATGCAAATCTACAAATTAGTGATGTTTCTATGCATGACAAATTATCTGGAAAGGAAATTAAGAAAACAATTCCACTTACACTAGGAACAAAATGAATAAAATACTTGGAAATGAATTTAAACAGTGAAAAAACTGTACAGTGTAATATTATAAGATATTAATAAAGAAAATTAAATAATTGGGGGTAAATCTAATCTTCAAAATCTATATATATATATATTATATTATATTATTTTGTTAGAAGATTGTGTGATTGCTCAACAAATAAATTTCTGAATTAAAAAAATTAAATAAGGCAGATAATTGTAAACACATCTAAGGAAATTTACAGATTCAATATAACTTCTACAAAAAGAAAAAGAAAAAATTCCAATAACATTCTTTGCAAAAATATAAAAGGCAATCCTAAAATTCACATGCAATCACAGAAGACCCTAAATAACCAAAGCAATCTTGAACAAAAAGAACAAAACTAGAAGCATCACTTCCTGACTTCAAGACATATTACAAAACTACAGCAATCAAACAATATGCTACTGGAGCACGTCCTCTGTGACCTACTTCCTCCAACCGTACCCCACCAGCCTACACTTCCCACATCCTCCCAGTAGTACATTCAAATTAATCCACAAACTGGATTAGTGCACTGATGAGGTTAGGGTCCTCATGATCCAGTCACTTCCCCAAAGTCCCACCACTGAACATTGGGGACTAATTCTTCAAAACAAGCCTTTGGTGGGGGCTGGAGCGGTGGCTCAGCAGTTATGACTATAACGCTTGCCTGGCATGCACAAGTATGCAGGTTCAAACCCCAGCACCACGTACAAAATGAAGTTGACTCTCTCTCAAAAGAAAAAAAAAATCCTTTGGGGACATTCCATATCCAAATCACAACACGAATCATTAGCTAATTGCTAAACTAATCAGGCAGAGGCTTCAGTAGCCACACATGAAAATGAACACGAACTATAGAATTGGTCCAGAGAAGTCCATAAACAAAGAATAACAAAAAACAAAAATACCAAACCACAAAAAGGGAGGGTAAACTGATGTAACATTATATTACTTGGAATGTCCACTTTTCAACTAACAGGACACAGAACATACAGGACACACAAATAGCCTATTCACAGGAAAGAAGGCATCAATCAAAAATGTCCCAAAGATAGCAGATATTCAATTTACGACTTCATATAAGCTATTATAAACATTCAAATAACTAAAGCAAACCAAGTATAAAAAATTAAGGGAAGTTTGATGATATAGCTCAATGGTAGAGCACTTCCCTAACTGTGCAAGGCTCCAGTTTCAAGCTACAGCACTGCAAAATAAATAAATATATTTAAAAGAGAGTGTAAACACAACATTTCACTACAGATTCTCAATATACAAATTAAAGACATTTTTTAAAAAGCAAAAAAAAAATTGTGGATTTGAAAAATACAATAACAAGTGTAAAATTCACTAGTGGAGTTCAACAGCAGATTTGAACAGGCAGACGCAAAAAGATTTGGAAAATCTGAGAACATTTCAATTGAAATTATGTAGTGTTAGTAACAGACAGAAGAAAGAAGAAAAGTTAACAGCCTCAGAGACCTATGGGACACCAAAAACATATCAATATATGCACACTGGAAGTTCCAGAAGAACAGAGAAAGGGAGAGAAAGAATATTTGAAGAAACAGTTTTCAAGAACTTTCTGAACTTGAGGAAAAGCATTAACCTGTACATCAAAGAAGTTCAACAAACTGTATGAAGAATTAACTTTAAAAGTAGTCAAAATTGGATTGGGAATTTAGCTCAGTGGCAAAGCACTTGCCTAGCATGCGCAAGGCCCCAAGTTCGGTCCTTAGCCCTAAAAAAAAAAAAAAAAAAGTAGTCAAAATGTAAAAAAGATAATGAAACTTAAAAGCAGCAAGAAAAAAATACCTCATTATGTACAAGGGATCGCAATAAGATTAATAATTGATTTCTCACTGAAAATCATAGAAGTCAAAAGTCAGTAAGATAACACATTCAAAGCACTGAAATAACTGATCAACAAAGACTTCTATATCCAGCAAAACTATCCTATAAAAGAAATGAAGATGAAATTAAGATATTCTTGGATAATCAAAACCTGAAAAAATGTTACTGACAAATCCATTATACAAGAAATACAAAAGGCAGTCCTTGAGACTGAAATGGAAAAAAAATCAAATATAACTTAAATCTATCAGCAAAGTTAACTACATAGTTAAATGTAAATAACAGTATAAATGTGGTTTTGTCTAGTACACCTTTTTGAGGGGGAAGAGACAGATGTAGAGAGAGGGAGAGGGAGGGGGAGTGGAGAAGAGGGAAACAGAATTTTTTTTTCATTAGATTTTTGCTTTTCTTCACTTAATTGTGTATGTGGTGCTGAGAATCAAAACTGGGTATTTGCCCATGCCAGGCAAGCACTCTGCTGCTGAGCCACCTCTGCAGCCCCCTATAACACCTTTTAAAATATGATTTAAAAGACAACTGCATAAAATAATGAGTGTGGTACTGAGCTTATAATGTATAAAAACGTAATTTGTATTATATTAAAGGAATGAATGGAGCTCTACTGAAGTCTTAAATACTTCTGAGACTAAGCTTAAATTGATCTGAACCTGATTGTTTTAACTTAAAAACTGAATTGTAACCTCCAGGAACAACATTGAGAAAATAACTCAATATCATAACAATATCATTGGAATTGACAGAGCAAAGGCCTATAAAAATCTTCACCTCCAGAAAAGCAGCAAAAAAGATACACTACAAAACATATTTTAACACAAAACAAGGAACACAAAAGGGAGTAGGGAAGAATAGAAAAACAGCAAGACATAAGACATACCAAAAACAAATAGCGAAGGAGCAGAGGTTAATCCTACCTGATTACCAATAATGTCATTAAATGTAAATATATTAAACACTTCCATCAAAGGCAGAGAATGGGGGAAATACATTGCTTAAGTGATCCAACTATATATTATGTGTACAAGAAATTGTTAATATTCACAGAAACAAATAGGAGGAAAGTTTAAAAATTCAATAAACCATGTATTATAGGCTGGGCTGTGTCTCTTAAAACTCATTTTTCAAAGCCTTTACCCCCATTACTTAAGAATGTTCCTAAGTTTGGAGATAAAGCCTTTAAAAGATAATTATGTTAAAATGCAGCCATTGGGTGAGTCCTAATACAATCTGTCTGGTGTTCTCATAAGAGGAAATTTGAACACAGAGAAACAAGCTGGGGACACACACACAAGGAAAGACTACAGGAGGACACAGCAAGAAGGTGGCTATCTGCAAGCCAAGAAGAAAGGCCTCAGAGGAAACCAAACTTGCCCCATAACAGTAAAAAAATAAACTTGTTTCTTAAATTACCCAATCTGTGGTAGTTTGCAATAGCAGCACTAGAAAACTAATACACCATGCAGACAGTAATGAAAAAAAGTTGGAGCAACAATGTGATTATCAGACAAAATAGACTTTACAATAAAAATTATTACTAGAGACAAAGGATATTTTATAATGATAAAAGGGTAAATCCAAAAGGAAAACATGATTATAATCATATATGTACCTAACAACAGAGCTACAAACTATGAGCAACTAAGATATCATCACTCTAAGTTCAATAATGATAGAAAAATATGACAAAAGATAAACAGGGCATGTATGATACCAAAAACACAAAGGGCCTTTAAAAGAGGTAAATTGGATCTTATCAAATTTTCAACTTTTGTTCCTCAAAGGACACTATCAAGAAAGTGAAGGGACATTTTACAGAATGGGAGAAAATATCTGCAAGTTATATACCTTGTAAGGGTCTCATACCCAGAATACGTAAAGAACTCTTACAACTCAACAATAGAAAGACAAATAACCTTGTTTTTAAAATTAGTATAGAATTTGAACAGACACTTATGCAAAGAAGATATGAAATGGTCAATACATTCATTAAAAGATGTTCACCAGGGGCTGGTGCAGAGGCTTGGCGGTTACGCCGCTTGCCTGGCATGCGCGAGTACCCGGCTTCAAACCCCAGCACCCATGTACACAACTAATTGTCAGAGCAACGAAAGCCGTGGGGAAAATCTCAATAAAAATTGATTCTTCCTGTCTCTCTTTCTCTTACTGTCCTTTTCTCTTAAAAAAAAAAAAAAGATGCTCACCAATATTCATTACAGAAACACAAAGCCAAACTACAATAAAATACTACTTCAAACTGACTAGGATGGCAAAAAGGAGTATTGTCAAAGATACATAAAAAATGGAATCTTCATATATTGCTGATTAGAATATAAAAATGGGGCACCCGCTTTGGAAAACTGGAAGATCCTCAAAATGATAAATGTAAATTTACCATATAATCCAGCAATTCCACTCCTAGGTATATACTCAGAGAATTGAAAACATTGTTATGGTTTGGATCTGGAGCGCCTGTCCAAAGAATCATGTGTAGAAGGTTTGGTCCCCGATGTAGCAACGTCCACTAGTGCAGCTTTTGGGAAGTTACTGGATCATAAGGGCTCTGATCTCATCAGTGTATTAATCCACTGGTAGCTGAATATACTACTGAGAAGAGATAAATACTGTAGGAGGCAGGACCTAGTAGAGGAAGTAGGTCTCTGGAGGTATGCCCTGGAAGGGTATATCTTGTGCCTGGCCCCTTCCTCTGCTGCACCTTTCAGCCATGATGTTCTGCCTAGCTTCAGCTCCAAAGCAATGCAGCCTTCTGACCATGGAACAAAAGAAATCTTTCCTCCTTTATGTCATTTATGCCAGGCATTTTGGTCACAGTGATGAAAAGCTTGACTAACACAGAAAATTGGTACGGAAAAGTAGAGTGCTTGCTGTGACTATACCTGACCGTGTGATTTGGAAGCTTTTGGAACTGGTTTGTGGGAAGGTTTGGAAAAGTCTGGAGATGTGGGCTGGAAAAGACTTAGAATGTTATAAGCAGAGCTTAATGGATGATTCTGGTGTGAGTGCCAAAAATGAAAATGTTGATAGGAATGTGCACTGTAAGGACTTATGAGATTTAGGTGCTTATAAAATTTCTGTTGGGAATTGGACTAGCAGACACACGTATTACATCCTTGCAAAGAACTTGTCTACATTTTTTCCATGACCTAAGACTGAGTGAGACTGGATTAACTTCTGTGAACAGATTTGAAAAACTTGAAGTTTGTCCAGAAAAGCACATGTAAAACTGGGACCAAGGTAGGCACAGTGGTTGAAGATATTACCACCATTCGAAAGAAACCAAGTACTTTGCACCTAGAGAATAAGTAAGATGTGTTGAGGGCACCTTGGGAATCAGCAAGACCCCACCCATTGCAGGCTCAAGAGTATACAAGTGAAAACTTGTTTGAAAGATTTGCTTTGAAACGAGAAAACCAGGGCATCCTGCTCACACAGGACCTCTTAGGAAGCTTTTCCTCCAGGATTTCTTTCACCATGCCAACCATTCAGACACTCGGAGGCTGGGGCAGCTGTGATCCAATGGGGACAAGCCCCTGCTCCTGCTGATGGCAGACCTTGGCATTGTTCATGTGGTGCCGGTTGTACTGGCATAAAGAATGCAAGAGTTACAGGCTCATGAAGGCTTCCACTGAGATTTCACTCATAATGTTAAATGAAGTAAGTCAGACGTAGCAAAACAATTACCACATGTTCTCACTCATATGTGAAATCTAAAAAAAACTGATCTTATGGAAATTGAGAATAGAATGGTAGTTATCAGAGGTAAGGAAGAGAAGAAGGAAATGATGGGGAAAACTTGACCAATGGATACTAAGTTACAATTAGGAGTAAGACGTTCTGGTATGCTATTGCACAGTAGGGTGACTAAGATAATGGTAATCCTAGAAGCAAGGATTTTATAAGTTTTCATCAAACATAAATGACAAATGTTCAAGGAAACAGATATATTTAAACATTATACAATGTATATACATATTAAACATTGTTACCCTATTGATATATATAATTGTTTTTATATACCAGTTAAAACAAATTTTAAAAAAATAAAATATTTATGTGCATAAAAAAATGCAGATTCTAATTCTGGTCTGGTATAGAGCCTCGGATTTTGCATTTCTAACAAGTGATGCAGATGCTGGTGGTCTGTGGACTACACTTCCAATGGCAAGGAATTAGACTTATGAAAGAAGTTTTATTTTATTATTATAATTTTTTATTGATTGATTTTTAACAAGATTTTATTTTTCATAATTACATATGGAAGGATTTTGTTGTTACACTTCCACACAGCACAGATCATATATCCCTCAAAGGAAGGTTTCTGAGATGAGAAGTATCTGAATGAATCAGATCTCCAAGATTTCACTCTGTCAGTTAAAACTACATAAACATTAAGCTGTTGGCATCCTGTGCCAACTTAATATCGATTTGTATAAATAACTGCCTTTCATAATGGTCCGTGAGAAAGAAACAGATGTTTCCTTCAACATCGATTATTGTATATTCTCTACATGATCAATACTGGGCATTATACGGAGACATCAGATAAGTTTCCATATATTCAGAGTGCTTAAAATCCAGGTGGCAAAAAGACTAATGGGAAATAAAATAACTAGTGTACCATTTAAAATAGCAGATAATTAGGATCTTAATCACTAGTGTCCCAAAGAGGTGAGATATCAACGTCTGAGAATATCCACTAAACTCAGTTCCCCACCTTCTCCCAGAAGATGATATTCACCACACTCTCACCCTTACTGTCAATCTCTAGCAAAGGAAGCTACACTGGCTTATAGATATGGCATATTTTTCAAGAGAGTAAGCTGAGAATAAAATGATGAAAATCATTGTTTTAAAATTGTATATCAAAGAGCAACAGAGACACGGGGCCCAGAGGAGTAAGTAGAATTGTTGGCTATTCCAGGTGTTTTGTGTGGCTCAGCGGTTACAGCGTTTGCTTTGCATGCAGGAGTCCGTGGGTTGGAGCCCCAGCACCATATACACAACGAAGGCCACAAGAAAAACTAAATAAAATTGACTCTTCCTCACCCCCCATCACTGCCCCTCTCTCTTAAAAAAAAAAAATACTGAAGTGTGGGGTATTTATAGGATGGAAAGAAGACCAGTCTGAAGTAAACCAGAGTGCCCATGTACCACTATCCCATACTGAGTAAAGAAGGCATAGAAACTACCTTCTGAGAAGGTGATGGCCACCTGTAAAAATCTGGATGAGGCATTTCTCTACAGGAAGGCTCAAAGTTTGCCTTGTAGGTCCTTTCTAGCTTTTCTTCAACTACAAGATAAAATTCCAGTTCTCCTCAAACATGTAATTCTTAACCAAAGTTATTCACCTTGACTACTGTTGACCATGGGGACTGTGGATGTATAAAATGCCTATAAATTTTTTAAAAAAGCCTTACTCACTATTTGAGGTTAAGCTTTCTGATCCTGATCATCAGTGTCCCCCGTTCTTAGTGTTCTCCTAGGTCTTATTTTCAACTCTGTCATCATCTTTGTGCCTCTTCTCTGAACCTTGTCCAAATCGTCCTCATCTCTTACATAGGTGAATGATGAGTTACGCTAAGTCTCAGTCACATTCAATTCTCTACCAAAACTCCCATCCAACGGACACTTATCACACTTGCAACTATGCTTTCTTTTTTCATTTTTTACTTATCACACAATGTATATTTCAAATACACATTCAGAAGTTCATATAGGTCAGAGGTTAATATTACAATAATCCATATACCAATACCAGATTGAACAAATGGTAACCATTTTGCCACATTTGCTTTTCATTTATGATTGTTTATTCTTATCTTTGTTACCTGTTTCCCAATAGACAATCTGTTTTATATAGGCAGGGCCATGACTGAATATTAACCCTTTATACCCATAGAGCCTGGCACATAAAAAGACTCTCAATATTTATTGAATAATGTATGAATGACTTCTGTCCTAGCAATAAATCATGGTCATCACTATAAAAGAGTTATTAGACAAAAGACCATTGGTTCATCTTCAGTAAAGTTTGAAGGTGGGGAAAGAAATGATCTTTGTGAAAGAGTGTGGGTTTAGATATAAACACCTGCTTTAATTGAATATTACACATTAGAGGGGATTAGCTGAGGACACCAGAGAACTTCCCTTCCCCAAAGGCCCTTTTCCTCTTGCTCTGGATCATGTATCTGTCTGCCAGACAGGATGGTGCAGGATCTGAGCTCTTAATATCTTTTCTAGCTTAGAGATGCCAACTGAATAGCTTTAAGAAGGAAACAATGAAAGAAGACAGACAAAAAGGAAAAACAAAAAAGAAAAGGGAGAGAGAAAGAGGTCTATGCAGAAAGAATCCAGGATGAATATAAGACTCTGAGGGCCATTCAATTTTCTGTAGGTGAGACCGGGGCAACAGGGATCATGTCCTGAAAATTTCTGATTGTCAAGTCCATTTGAAACAAAATGAAGCATAAGGAAAAAAAGAAAAAACACATCCAATTCTCAGAATTCTCCACTTCTTTTTCCCTGAATCCCCTGCCACTAGTATATTATTGCAAAATTTTAAATGCCCAGATTCCACCCACTGCGGTGCTCTATCTGCTCTCAAATACTAAGTATATATTTTTACCATCTTACCAACAAAATTACTAGATCTAAGTTCTACTACTTTAAGCTCCTATTCTTCTAGAAGGTCACTGAGAGATAATGTGTGTATTATTTGAAGGACTACTATCCATTACTGAAAAAATTACTTTCTTATTGCTAAGCAGTCAATGTGGACCTCCAGCTCTCTAATGACAAATGTCATAGTCAAAGATTGTGGAATATTGTTTTATTTGTTAACTTCTCTCCCTTCTTTTCTTGCCCTTGCCAATGTTCACATGGGCAAAGTATATTACTGAGGTACACTACTTGATTTAACAGAAATCATAGTTTTAAAATTAATTTTATTTTTTCATCTGGGTTTTTACTGTCTGTTTCTCCGACACTTAGTTGTGTATGTGGTGCTGGACTTTGAACCTGGGTCCTTGCGTATGCCAAGCAAGAGCTCCAACCGCTGAGTCACTGCCCCAGTCCAATAAAAATCTTTTTTAAGTAGTATCATGAAGAAACTTTTTTCTTGCTCTACAGATATCTTACTCCACAGATAAAATACTACACAAACAGCTGCCCCCCTATTCAGTCAGCATATGTCACCATGCAGAAGCAGTCTTACACTCACTGCCCAGCAAAAATTCAGGAAACACAATCTGACTATATGCACAGTCTTTGGTCTTTGGACATTTCTTTAGATCAGAAGGCACTACATCTCTGTGAATTGGGAAGCTGTTGCCTGGCTTCTAGATACATCTTTTCTTCCCAAAGTCATTACCTTCTTACCTGTTCCCAAAACCAGTGCTCTGCCAGTTCTGTCCCATGAGCAACTTTCCCAATCTCATAAATAATGGTTAACCAAAAGAAAATCTCTTCTCTTATACAAGTTTTCAGTGGCAAATGAACAAAGCATCACCAAGCACTCCTCCCTGAAAAAACGCCAAAAGCTGATTCATTCTCTGTATGAAATCGGTGGTTTCACCCAACCATAAAATGAAATATTTGCTAGCATGTACTTGATAGTAATCACTCTTCCACACTCTACTCCATTGATACTATGCAATGGCCAAGCATATCATTTGACAACAGAATTTTGTCAACAACTTCTGGTTTCTAAGTATAATGGTTGTCTTTACCTTTCCAGCTGATTTTCCAAGTGTCACTTCAATAAGATGACTCATACTTATTTTTGCTACAAGCGTCCTTTAATGAGGCTAGTAGAGTCAGAGTCTCTTATCCACCTTTAGCAATATAATACATTAATTTTGTAAAGGAAAGCATTATTTGTGCTTGTCCCAGAAAACTTCAATAGCATAACAGAGAAGTCACTGTGCTTTGTTTGAAAATGACACAAAAACATCCATGGCTTCATGCCACTATTGGACAAAGTTTCATAACAGGCAACAATTAAGGATTTGCTCCTAATAGAGATTAGGAGTGAATGGATGGTGAGCCCAATTTAAAAAAAAAGAAAAAAGCTTTGAGATAGTCATCATATTTCCATTTATTCTTCATTTGCAACAACAGTTTTGAAACCGTCACTATCACAGATTCCCTTGTCTCTGAACATACACATTCATATTTCATATTTGCAGTGGGTTTCAGTACTCTAAGCATGTTTATATCATTCAGAACTATAGCATTTATATTACTATAGGTTGAGCAGTCCTGATCTGGAATATTTGGACTATAAATGATTGGAATTCAGCTATTTTCCAATTTTGAAATAGCTCCATGTATATAATGAGATATCTTGGGGATGGGACCCATATTCAAACACAAAATTCACTTGATTCATATGCATCTAATCTAAAGACTTTTTAAACACAATTTTTAAAATAATTTTGTACAGGAAACAAAGTTTCGCAATGTGGAACACCCCACTTGTGACATCATGCCAATGCTCCAAAGCTTTCAGATTTTGGAACATTTCAGATTTCAGAATTTTGTATTTGTGATGTTCAACCTATATTTTTGATACTATTTTTGTACATCAATGAACCATCTTTAAACCACTGATCCATTTTTGTGAAATGGGGATACAACTGAAGAATAGTAACATCAAAATACCTTAACAAGTAATAAGCTAATGATATAGAGAATATATTATTAACCAACATGAGATGGACCATTAATTGTTATGTACACTAACCAGTACAGTGTTGATAACACAAATGCAACCTTCGATATTATAATGACCTTTAAGAAAACAATGGATATTGACTAGAATCGTAATTATTCTCATATCTTAGGGTGTTACAAGCTCTATCGCCTCATCGCCTCTCTGGTCTCACCTCTGACTCCCTTTGGCTCACTCTAGCCCACCATGCCAGTCACGTGAATTTCTGAACACACGCACACACATTCTCACCTTGCAGCCTTGGCACTGGCTCTTCCCTCTACCTGCAGCTCTCTTCCTGAGGTATCTGCATAAACTTCTCTTCCTTCCTTTTACGTCTTTGCTTATGGCTTCTTTATCCATAAATCTTACTTATCCACACTTACACTGTTTTACTTTCTCTTTCTTCCACAGCACTTACCTCCTTCTAGCATGCCATAAAATGTACTTATTTATTTGGCTTATCATTTGTCCCCTACTCCAAATAATGAATCCTCTACAAGGTCAGAGATCTTTGTTCTGTTCATTGGTATATCCCCAGCATACACTAACTCATGAAGTTGAATGAACAAACAAATACTATGTTTTCACATCTATTCCTTTCTAACCACCACCCTGCCCATGAATCCTTGAGCAATTAACAGAAAATCATAGTCATCAAAGGTTTTTAAGCAAGAGAATTATAACCAAATGATGTGAACACTGGACAAGGACAGGACATGATTAAAAGTTGGGAGAGGCTGGATGCCCAGAATTTAGTTAAAATGTAAACCCATGAAAGAGATGATGAAGGTCACACTTTTCTAATGACTATACCTTTTTTTTTTTAAGAAAGAGGGACAGTGAGAGAGACAGAGAAAGAGAGAAACAACTTTACTGAGTTTTTCACATGGCCTTCATTGCTCCAACACTTAATTGTATACATGGTGCTGGGGTCCAGTCCCTATCACTACACCTTCTTACGTGGTTTATATCAATGACACAATGTACACATCTGAAGATGTGTGATCAACGTTTGCCAATATATATATGGGTGCACAATAAACATGTAAGTTGAACAAATCCGGAAGAAGCAAAAGACATTTTTCCATCATTCAATATTCTTCATATGATTTGGGTCATAGCATGATCATACAAGCTAGTTTTCCTGGAATAGCTGATACAGTGCCCCTTCCAGATAGTACTACATTTCACTCCCAAAAAATGTCCTTGACTGGACAAAAAAAAAATTAATAGTCATTCTACTTATAAAGGAGACACATAATTTCTTCATATTCAGGAATGCTGACCAAGCTTTTGAGGACTTTAACGGACTGAATGCTGCAAAAGTCACAGCCATAATGAATTGTAACACCTACTTGGCAGGAGTGCATGTGAACTCTTACAAACAACTATTTAGCAACTATTTAGATACCATTGCAGAAGCAGCCATCACAAGCTTCAGATATCCAGCTTTGGTACAGAACCCAAACCCACACCAAGTAACCTGCACAAAACCCCTTAGAAAATCTTCATGTGATGAACAGACACACACATCAATTATCCTTCTCTGAAAGCTGTCTGTACAAAAAGCTGAGCCCAAACCCAACTGGGGACAGAAGAGAGTACAGAAAACAAAAGCCCTCTATTATCCTCATGGCCCAGAGAGCTTGGGAACTAAGCGAATTTGGAGTCAAGTCTTCACAACAACATTTGTGTTCTGGATGCTCGGTAACTATCCAAGAACCATACCCAACACTGGATCATGAAATCTGAATTCCTATCTGCAAGTTCCACATAACCATCCAGTCTCCAGACAGGTTTTGTAGAAACTCCTCTCCCAAATCACAGGCTTTGTCCCCATTTGTGTTAGCCCTAAATAAAAGGAAAAGAACTAATTCTTATTGTGCTTGCAGACAAAAACAGCAAGGGCTTATAAACATAGTAGACACTTAAGGACTTCAAAATAGAACTATTTTACTTCCTACATGTACCAATGGATGACAATCAATTGTCTCATTCTCCTACTTTCCCTACTTCTTTTTTCCTTATGCGTTTTTCTGGTTTAAATTTTTCTGATTTTCCCTCTTTTCATGTAGCAAATAAAAGACTGAAATGAAGCAATACTCAAAATCTGGGATCAGGAACGGAGTGATAAAAAAAGATGGTCAAGATTCCTTAACTCCTAGGAGGATCGTATAATTCATCACCCAAATCAGTGCACTTTTAAAAGTAAAAGGGAGTGGACTAGAACGGTGGCTTGCCTGGCATTTGTGAGTACACGAGTTCAAACCCCAGCACCACCTACACAGCAAAGTCTCAGAGCAACAGAAGCCACATGAAAAACTACAATTAAAAATTGTTTCTCTCCTTCCCTCTCCCTTTCTCCCTCCCTCCCTCTCCTCCCCTTTCTCTCTCACTGTCCTTCTCTCTTAAAAAAAAAAAACAAAACAGAAAGTGGGGAGGGCTGGAGCAATCAATGTCTGGGGCTGGAGCAATCAATGTACTTGTGCTTGCCTGGCATGCACAAGTACGCCGGTACAAACCCCAGCACCATGTACACAATGAAGTGTCAGAGCAACGAAAGCCACATGAAAAACTAAATAAAATTGACTCTCTCTCTTCTACTATTCATCTCTCTTAAAAAAAAAAAAAGTGAAAGGGGGCACTTTTCATCATTAAGATAGGTCATCATTAAGATAGGAATAAACTGCCACTAGCAATCAACAAGGTCTGGTCACCCTCCTAATCTCTCATTCATAGCCTGATACAAAAGACCTCCTGCCTCTGTTGTATCAACCAAATTCAAATATAGTCTTCTCTCTCTCAGACTGGACACAGAATTTGCCAGCAAAATGGTTTCATTCTATGCTACCATTCCCTATCCAACTCACCATGCAAAACTGGTTCCATTTTATTTATTTATTTTTTAACCTCAAGAAAGCAGGCATTGATGCACCAGAATGTGGATCTGTGCCAGACCCACCAAGCCCCAGGCCAGAAACCTCTGGTTGCTCTTGAAAGAATACTTTGCAACAGAGAGAACCACAGACACCAGCCATAGATTTAACAGGTATTTTAAATATTAGATAATTTGTTATGTCAGGGCACATACCAAAACTGGGCAGAGCCCAAAAGTCATCTCTCCTGCAAAACATATTCATCCAGAAGAAAAGGCCATAGATTTGTCCTCAACTACAAGTTAACACCTTGGTTTCTTTGCCCTTTGCTGAAATCAGTGATGCAAAAAGCTTTCAAAAGAGTAAGAAAGTATGTTTTTCCCCCAAGATCACATTGTCTATGTTAAAGAATACCAACTCTTGCTTTTATTTCATGCCTCATGTTCAGAGCAGTGAAATAATATTCGTATTCATTAAATTTAGTCCTGTGACTGGTGCATACAAATTTACTGAAATCTTTTCCCTCACATTCATAGAGGGAAAACCAATTTTGTGATCTGCCTGAAATATACAGCACATAAATAATCTACAATGGTGGTGGGAGCAGAAAACCTCCAGCTGACTTATCTCGAATATTCAGAACGACTTTGATTTCCTCACCAACATCACAGTCATTCATAGATTCATTGCTGAAAGATGTCCCAAACTGTGATGGAGGCAATGGTAAGGCAAATGTCTGAGGCTGGTCATTAATCATGGAATCAGGTTACTGCCCATAGCTGAGTCTGGGGGCAAAAGGTGGGGGGTTAAGGATCCACCTGTCGTGGCGATGGTAAAAAACTATATTCTAACTAGTGCAGATTTAAGTTTTTCCAACTAGGAGACACTATGAGTCTAAGGGACCATTTATATACAAGAGCTATGACTGGGTTTCCCCACGAAGTGGTAGAATCCTTTTAAGTTCAAAAGCATTTTTGTTAGTCTAACAGTTCAAACAGTTTCACACAACCACAATTAAGGCCAAAATGTGCTAATGTAATAATTGAAACAAATAGCTCAATGATGACTTTGTAAACCTTTAAAGAAAGAAAAAATAAACAACTGGTTAGGCTGCAGAATGGTGAGGTTATAATGCTTCCTTTGGGAAATCAAAATTATCCCTTTCCAATTTTCCACCCCACTTTACCCCATCTAGCAATAGTGAAGTAGACAATTTCTGAAGAATACAATGACCCTTTATGCCTGGCTTCTCTTGTCTGCTAGCATGCCATCTGTCTCCCACACTATATAAACAATCTCTGCAGGAATCTTCTGATGACCAAACAGATTATCAAGCTCCAGATTTTCACACCATTAATATTACCATCACCCATATCATGTCTCTTGCTTTAGTAACTCCAAAGACAAACTTAAGAGCTTTCTTAATAGGTAATGTGAGTGTCGTTTTAATGATAACCTCCTGGAACATAAAGCCATTTGTTGGGAGAGGAGAGAGAGAAGCTCTCTCTAGGCAACAGAAGAAATGAGCCCTTAAGGGAATAAGAGAAATAGTAAAAGGAAAATCATATTTATAAGACAAACAAATACACCAAATTTCACCAGGTCTAATAGAAAACTCTGTTGATTACTCTAAAATATTTCTCCTTCTAAATGATAAATTATAGAAATTATTCAAGAAAAGACAAGTTTTACACTTTGACAAAGATATTTGTACAATGAGAGCTCAAGAGCGTGCATAACTCTAGGACAACGAAAGCAGAAATCTTATCCAGGAAGGTTAAAAGCCCCAGTGAAGTTTGACTGCCGTCCACCTCTGTCTACATAAAGATCACAATGTTTTCCTTCTCCAAGTTTAATAATGACTGAATGCTTACAACTCTAATTGTGAGCTGTGTTGATTCCAAAGACTTCCAAGTAGAAAAGAAATAAATGCTCCTGTACAGATGTTCCTAAAATTAATCGCAATAAACGAAAAGCAGCTAAGAGCTGCTAATGGAGAAGACAAGGCATGAAAGAGCCAGACCTCTGCAGTTGCACGTCCTCGGAAACGTCTACGTCTAAATCTGCAGCCCCAGTTTCCTCCAGGCCCCAAGCTCCCGCAGAGGTTGTTCACAACACATTCCACACCAAAAAGGAAATGAAGCCTCCTTTCCCTCCAGCGATGATCAAATGAAGCCCAAAGTCCCAGCTCCTCGGGATAACCAAACCACCAGACAGGTCCCGGAGCCTCTCACCCGGGTTTCAGTGCAACGGAAGCAGAATGTCAAATGAATGACCGAGCTGAGGCGCGAGCGAGGAAAACAAAGCCACCTCCCGCGGTCCGATACCTGCGGCGCAAGGGCTGGGCGCCGGCGGAGCACTCACCTGGACTCGCCCGCAGCCGCGGGTGGGACCCGGCCGCGGGGCGGGAGGGCGCCCCCGCAGTCGCCCAGACCTGCCGCTCGGGCGCTCCCCGCTGGTCCCTGCGCGCCGCGGAGAAAGCAGGCGGCGGAGGACGCCGCCACGCGTCGCATGCAGCTCCGGGCTGCGACGTCCGCTCTCCCAGAGCCAGGGGACCCAACACAGCCGTCGCGACCCTGCGACCCAGGGCAGCGACCGGAGAGTCGCGGCGCCGGAGCGAAGCGCGCCCGGCGCGCCCCTCAGCGGCTCTTCCCGCCACCCTCCGCAGCGGGCAGGGTCTCCGCTCGCCTCAGTGCTGGCATCTTCCTCTCTCGCAAGAGACACTCGTAGCTCCCGAGGCGGCTCAGCTCTGGCACCCACCCCCGGGTTACGCCGCGCCCCCAGCACAACCCGCCGATTGTGTCGAGTCAGCAGCGGTGGCGGCGGGGACGCGCGAAGCCATGTCTCCGGCCCGCGCTCGGGAGGGCGCCGGGGTACCGGGCGCCGCCGGGAGCTTCAGGACCGAGCGCGGCGCGTTCCCGAGCGGCCCCGCAGCGCCGGGCTCCAGGCCGATCGCTCTCCAGGCGTCGCCCGCGAGCAGCGCGCCGACCCGCCTGCGTCGCCTCCCTCTGGCTGCTCCCCGCCGGCCTTCCTCCGGTCGCCACCTTCCTCCTGCCCCAACCCCAGCGCCCAGGCCCGCTCACCTCCAGCAGTGCCGGCGCCCCTCTTGCTAGACGCGGTGGCGGCATCTGCCCGCACCACCCAGAGGGCGCTTGGCTGAGGGATGCCTGCACGTCGGGGACAAGTGGAAGGGAAGTGGGGGAAAAGACAGGAGAGACATCCAGACCTTGGCCAGCAGGACCTCACTGAGGAAGGTGCGCTAGAGCAGGGCAGGGCGGGTGCTGCTGGGTGGAGGACGAGTCCCAAGGCTGAGACCGAGCCTGAGCTGCTCTCCTACGAAGCCGAAGGACAGGAGGAGTTCCAGAGACGCTGCGGAGGTTGAAGGAGACCCTCTCAGGTCATGTGGGTGGGACTATTTCTAAAACCCACCAGAAAGCTGAGTGAGGGAATGTCATGCCTCGGTTTCCCCAACTGCAAGGACGAAATGGTAATACTTGTGTCACCTTTACGGGGTGTGGTCAAGATAAAAAATAGATTATTCAAAGCGTTCTGATTCAAAGCGTTATTGATTAAAGAGGGCACCAAAATTCACTGACTTATTCCCACTTAGGAAAAAAAAGAAAAATGTTGAAATGCGATGTCACTGCCCTGGCCCACCCCCACTCCTTGCACGGTATCACTCCAGATATGGGAAAGATTTACTCTGTTTTGCAGTTTAACTTTACCTTTACGAAGGTAGTTCCAAAACACATCTTCTCCCAAATAACGGAAACTCATTCTTTGGGGATTTTTTTTTAGTATGAGTGCTCAATATTAGCCATCCCTTCCTTTTCTGATAACAGTGGTTTATGTTTCTTATGGGAACTGCCCTTCCCCCTACCCCACAATGAGTCTTTGTGGTTCTGGGACACTGACACCTCCCACCCTCCTTCCCCAGGACTGGCCTGTTGTCAGATTCCAGACCACAGTGATTTGTTCTGGGGTAGGCACGTTGGTTCAGTTCAGAAAAAGGAACTCTTTAAACTGGGATGACGAGACTAGAAAGATATAAGCTGGTGGTAACCGGACTTCTAGTGCCTGCCAATGAAGCTGACTTTAAAGGAAGAAAAGTTGACCAAGAGAGAATGATGTCTGACCTCAGGAGGCAAATGTGTCTGCGGTGAGCTCCACTCCTGCAATCCATAAATGTCTCCTTTTTTATCTCCTCCAGTTGGTCTATTTGTGGTCTGTCACATGTCACAAAACAACCCTGACTCCTTAGTCCCCTGAATCTATGATCCTAGGCATCACTGATGAACCCCTCTCCACCCAAGGTCCAATTCCAGTGTCTATCAGAAAAACAAGGATCCTAGGGGAGCCCATGATGTCCTCTTTCTATAATTTTAGACCCTGCAACCCCACATCCACAACCCTTAGCCCCCTATATTGTTTAACCATTATGTTATCATCTATCTTTAAACTAAAAAGCATAAACATGAAAGAGGTAAATGACTGAGCTAGTTTTGAAAAAAAAAAAAAACTCCCACTTAGTTGCCCCAACTTTAAAACTTTCAGCATATCAACCATTGTGATAAAAGCACCAAATAAAATAGCAAAATCATCCTGAAATCTTAGACTTGTGCCATCTATCCCTGACTAGCTCACTCCTAGCCTTTTCTTGACCCACTCTCATAAGGGACTAAGTCAATTCTACGTTGAAATTGACCTGTCATTAGAAAATGATTCTTTATGTTATTTCCAAATACTTCTTCCACCTGACTCAAGACACTAAAGACAAGCATGTGAACCATTTGAGTTGTCACTTTTCCAAGATTTTTATGTGGCATTTAACTACTTACCTAGGACAATTTCTTGACCTTTCACCATCCTAGGTTAGCATTTTTCTATGGGTGTGCTCACATTTGAGAATGCTCCTCCTGAAGCACAGTGTCCAAAGCTAACCCCAAAGGCAGATTCCAAGAAACTTATGACAGGAGAGGAGCTAGAAACAAATACACATGATCTTATGCATTTGTAAAAGCTTTAAAAGTAAGATGTTTCCATCTCAACGGGTTTGCAATGGGCTGAATGTTTGTGTTCTCCAAAATTCATATGTTGGATTCCTAACCCCAGTAGGATAGTACTAGGAAGTAGGGGCCTTTGGGAAGTGATTACATCATGAAGGTGGATCCCCATGAATGGCCTTATAAAAGGAATCCTAAAGAGCTTTTACCCTCTTTTTACCATGTGAGAATTCAAAGAAAATATGGCAGTTCTGCAACCAGAAGAGAACCCTCACCAGAACTCAGCCATGCTGACACCCTGATCTCAGACTTTCAGCCTTCAGAACTGTGAAAAAGAAAAAAATCTGTTGTTATAAGTCACCCAGTCTATGATATCTTGTTATAGCAGCCCAAACTAAGACAACACTGCTATCTCTTTTTCAGTCTACCTTCCCATTTGTCATAATACCCCTTCGGTCTGGAAGAATTGGAATACTTGAGAGCATTTGGGGGATCTAGCTAAAAGGAAACTGCAATAAAAGTACATGGTACCTGGACACTTGTGGCCCATTGTAATAGTGACACCTATTCTGATTGCTGGAAGACTTACAGCCATATGTGTTATTTAGTGTTATGGTACAAAGGTGAAAAGTGAGAAATCATATCATCAAACAATTCTGTACTTTAGGACCTAGCACCGAAGTATATGGGTCATGTATTAATGTTTGAAATTTGTGGATCCAGAATTTCTATGGAAAATCTTCCCAAATCTTATTCTTTACATATGAAAGAAATTTCATAGAGATTTTCCAAATTACACCAAAAAATCCTAAAAATGTATGTGTCCTTGCCAAGAGTAAGCTGTGCACAGAAAAAGAAACTCCTCTTAACTATCAATAATAAAAACAAGGGCTGGAGCACTGGCTCAGCAGTTGGACCACTTGCCTGACCTGTGTAGAGGACCCCAGTTCAAACCCCAGAACCACATACACAACTAAGTGTTGGAGAAACAAAGGCCAGATGAAAAAATAAATAAAATTGGTTCCCTCTCTCTCTCTCTCTCTCTTAAAAAAAATTAATAAAAACAAATTTTGATCAACTTTGCTAATGGAAAGATCAACATATCTGTTAGTTATATAGAACATAATGTGACAAAACCATCATTAGATGAAAAAGAAATCGGTATAAATCCAAAATACATAGAAAAAGAGTATCACAGGTATATCAGGCAGTTCATTAATTTTCAAAATCATTGTTTTTTAAAATATATCATTTCTTGTGACTGTGAATTCTAAAGAAGTGTTGTGTTTTATACTTCCTTTTATATTTGTAATGTGACTTTTTTTTTCTTAAAGAGTTATCTTAATTGTATAATCTTCAGTCTCCAGAAAATCTGGATCAGTCCCCATTTGAACTTGATACTCTGTGTGGCATTCAAGGGAGTAGAAGCATCCAACTGGAAAAAAAAAATTTACTAATTTAAGCACAACATTGCTTTAAGACATTCTTTTCTATAGTATATCATCTCTCAACCATTACAAGGTAATGAATAAATAGCCATTGTAACTAGAGAATTGGAGGCATTACCAAAGGACATCCATTTGAATGCCAAACTATATTAAATATTACAGCTTTTCTGCCTTTTTAAAGAAAGTATACCAAACATATGACTCATTATTTTCATAGTAGCTATCACTTGTTTATCATGCTATGATTCACTACTGCACTTAAGAATTTGTAGGAATAAGTGGTTTTACTCCTAAACTAAATAGACTCAGACTACTATAGTTTTGTTGTTGTGCTTTACGAATAACTTGTTGAGAGGTGCAGTGGTGCACCCTTGTAATCCCAGCAATTGGGGAGCCTGAGGCAGGAGGATAGCAAGTTTCAGGCCAGCCTGGACAACTTAATGAGACTCTGCCTCAAAATAAAAGAGTTGAGGATGTAGCTGAGTGGTAGAGTACCCCTGGGTTCAATTCCCTGTGCCACAAATAAAAAGTCAATTTTCCCCCAACAAAGGATTGCTTTGTTTTTAATATATCATTTTTATTAGCTTTATTCATTCATTTATTCAAAAAAAAGTTAAAGGTTTCAGAGACTAATACAAAGGTATTATTGCTATTAATACTTCTTTGGGTTGCTTACTTTTTGTTACTTTTTTTTCTGGACTCTGATTTGATCTTTCCTGCTTAGTAACAAAAATATTTTTTATAAAGCCAAACAAAAAAGCCATATTGGTAAAACTAATTTTACCTAATAGTTTAAAGAGTCTCTTTAGATTAATTCTATATATATATATATATGTATATATATATATATATTTTTTTTTTTTTCCCCATTTAAAAAGCCTCTGACTGGGCTGGAGTGGTGGCTTAGTTGGAGGGCTTGCTTGGATGTACAAGGACTGGGGTTCAAACCCAAGCACCACATACACAATTTAAGTGTTAGAACAACAAAAACCAAAGGAAAAACTAAATAAAATTGATTCTCTCTTTTTCTCTCTCTCTCTCTTTTTAACTGTCTCTCACTCGCGCTCTCTCTCTCTCTCTCTCTCTCTTTAAAAAAAAGGGCAGGGCAGGGGTCAGACTGACATTTTCTCCAAGCTGTGCCTGGGAGGAAATGTGGCAATGGTGGCTTATGTTATAATGATGCAGGAGCTGGGTTGGTGGATCCAGGTGTCCTCCTGGTATCCTTTTGCGTGAGGGCCTCTCATGAGGCGTGGCCATCTGGGCTGCCTGGACTAGAGAAAGTTGACTAGTCCTGCTACTAGGTATTCAGCTGCTAACTGTTGCAGGAAGCCTGTGGCTACTGTGACTCAGCATTTCATTTCTCTTTCTCTGGGGCCAGTGTTCCTCCCTGGCTGAGTTGACCTCCAGCTGCTGCTGCTGCTGCTATAGACTCCTCTGAATTTCAGTCCTCTGTGTCATCTATTCAATAGTCTAGGCTCAGTAAAATCAAACCCAGGGTTTCTCTCCTCCTAACTCCAGCACTGAGTCCACCCCCCACCAACCCCATGAATTTACTTTGGGGTAGTGGCCCCTTATTGTGGTGCTAGGGCATCCTGTGAGTCAATCCTTACTAACCTTTGAGTATAAATCAAAGCAAGAGTCCCTGCTCAAACATATCCACCCCTCTGGGTCAAAGTCCAGAGAAGGAATATGTTTTAAAATACATCTGTTGCACTGTGGGCCTCTCCTATCTCTGTCTGCCTGCTTCGTCCATGACCACCATAACCAGCAGATATGTCTTTCCTTTCACTTATTCTTCTTGTCTCCCTGGGACTTCCTCTAGCTAGAAGAAGCCTTGGGCTGCCCAGTACCATTATAGCATGTGTTCCTTCCCAACCACAGGCCTCTCTGCTAAACCTAAAAAGAGGTAAAGATGGTGAGAAAAAGGTCCGCCCACCAACGAGGGTAACTAAATCAAGAAGTCTTTTAAAAATACTACCCTTGTATTATTGGCAAAGGATATTGAATTTCTCAATAAACTTCAACATATATCTTCTCATTTGAGGAATTAGCTTCATTTTTATTCCAACTTAATAGGTGAGGAAATTGAAGCACAGAAAGGCCAAGACTAGCACCAAGTCTCTAACTCCTCATCCGATGTTGCCATGGCATATTATCTCTTTGGTTAAAATAAGACAGCTTTTAAATTACTTTTCAAGTTTTAAAACACATACAATTAATCCCACTCTCATTCAAATCACTCACCTGTTTGGATCTCTTCTATATTTGCCTAAATAGTTTTCTTCTTAGTTTCTCACTTTCTTATTGTATTGGGCTGGAGGGGGGGGTAAAGAACATAGAATTTTCTCAAAGTGTCTCTTTTATGCTTTTATTAATACATATAACTATACACAATAGTGGGGTTCATTATGTTGTATTTATATATTCATATAATATGCTTCATTTCATTCCCCAGTACTTTCTTTTTCCCTGTCCTCTTCCCTCACCCTGATCCCCCTTCCTTCAGTCTATGGATCTTTTTGTTTTCATCTTTTCAGCATCTTTCTTAATACTTCCACCCCTTACAGCATTTTCAATAATATTCATATAAGAAGTCCAACATCACTTGTTGACTGAATATATATTTCACAATTTATTGATATAAAGAGCCAAAATAAATGTAAAGGCATGGAAAGAGATCCCCCTCAGATGATAATATTTTGGTTATTTTTCTAAGAAGTGTGAATTCTTCGAAAATCTGAATTGTATAATCTGCATATTTTTCTTTGATGGACAAATAAGGCAGATAAGCTCACCATTTCAACTTGACTTAAAATTCCAGCCTTAAACACGATTATATTTGTTGAGAAGATTGTGTGCAATGCTATAGCTTTTGGCCAAAGAAAAGCCAGCATTCCCAGAAGCTGTATCATTATTGAAGTTTGTGCCAAGAAGTTTGTGTTGTGCTTCAGTTCAAGGTCACACAGAGGTGATTAATTAATCTAAGAAGAATTAAAGTGAAACAGAAGCATAGAAAATACATGCAAAATTAAAAGCAAGGATGAAGCCCCAGAAAAATAATATAAAATATAACACATTTAATTGTGGTGCCCTTTTAAGTGATACCCTACACCCAAGACCTGGAGGTCAACGTTAGACCACATAAAACATCCTTGTGGTGGGGCAGACAGATGCAAGCAGTGGGAACATGAGATTAAAGGAATAATTCTGTAAAATGAGTTCACTGTGATGACCCCCACATGCTTACTTTTCCAAGAAGCAAATTACCTACAGCCCTGCCTGGGCTTAAGTGGACAGGCTTTGTCACATTCCTCAGCAAACTACCTGTTATCTACAGGAAAAATGCAGACCAGAAGTAATATTGATAAGTGAAATCCAAGTTACCCTGAAGGGGGAGAGTTTTGTGACCCTTTTTACAGACCAGATTCTAGAACTTAAGGAGATAAGGATAATTTCTCCTAATCATAAAAATTGTGAGAAATTATGGTTGGACTGGAGCAGTGGTTCAGTGGTTACAGCACTTGCCTGGCATGCACAAGAACCCAGATTTGAACCCCAGCACCACATACACAACAAAGTGTCAGAGCAACAAAGGCCAAATAACAACTAAATAAAAAGTTGATTATTTCTCTCTCTCTCTCTCTCTCTCACTATCCCTCTCTCTTAAAAAAAAAGGAATTTATGGTTAAGAATCCAATTAGGGGGGGCTGGAGCAGTGGCTCAGCAGTTACAGCACTTGCCTGGCATGCACAAGTACACAAATTAGAACACCAATAAAAATTGATATTCTCTTTTTCTCTCTCTCTCTCTCTGACTGTCCTTCTTTCTTTAAAAAAGAAAGAAAGAAAGAAGAAAGAAAGAAAGAAAGAAGAAAGAAAGAAAAGAAAAAGAATCCAATTAGGGGCTGGAGCAGTGGCTCAGTGGTTACAGCACCTTCCTGGCATGCACAAGGATCCAGGTTCAAACCCCAGCAGCACATACTCAAAGAAGTGTCAGAGCAATGAAACCCATGTGAAAAACTAAATAAAGTTGATTCTCTCTCTCTCACTGTCCCTCTCTCTTAAAAAAAAAATGAATTCAATTACAACCAGTCCACATGGACACAGAGTTCTCACGGCAGTGGGGAATTGAAAGTCTGACATCATCTTGCTTTCAGTCAAAAGCCAAGAGGTAGACCTGGTCAGGCCTCTTTGGAAACTTCTCTAAGAACCCCAATAAAAGTGGAGTGTAGGACAGTCACACTGTACCTTTTTCCTCTGAGAGGAACTACTCTCTCCCTTGAGAGTGACCCTTTTCCATCCTTTTAATAAAATCCTGCTTATTACTCTGAGTGACACATCTGAAATCTTTCTGACTTGATTGCAAGAACTGGGATTCAAAGGCAGGTATTCAAAGTGCCTCAGTTTCCTGGAAGGCCCCAGCCCTGAAACATTTTGACCCTCATTTTCTCTGTATGCCAAGCCAACCCTCTAGAGACCTATGTTGTATCCTTCTGTTGCTTTGTGTCTTTTTGTTGTATCCCCATGAACCTGGACCTTGCAAAAGGCTCTCTTGCCCTCTGGCACCAAAGGAGATTGGAGGGGAAAGAAAAAGAAAGGTTGGAGTGCTCTTTCACATACAGACACACACACACACACACACACACCCTTCTTCCTTGACTTAATGATACAGTTCCAACAGCCTCCCATCAGGAAATTCACCTTCCTCTACTCCAGCTCTCCCTGCACTCTGGGGCCATGCCTTCCCTTGACCCTTTGTACTTGTACTTGTGAGTAGTAGTAGCTTTCCACTGTTGCTTGGGTGCCTCAACATTCCTTGTTAGTTTTCTTAACCCTGCCCAACCCTCTGGGAATAGAATTTTCATGACATTCCCTGCAACATTCCAGCTCGGCATTCTTTCTATTTTCCACTGGGTTCCCAACTGGCATTCTTTTACAGGATACTCACATTTTGAGAAATGATAGATTCAGACACAGTTAGGAGTACATTTGGACTGGACAGCCTTTACAATTCAGATCACTATAGATCAGGTCAACAGGGCTCAAATCAATTGCCATCAGACCATTTCAGACCTAACTTTACTGAGAGTTTTGATCTTTGTTTTGAAAGTTCAGAATTTTCAGTTTTCTTATCAATTCACTTGGAAATAACTGAACCATAGAGAATCTCTTCCTTTCGAACCTACTCAAAGGATACTGAGTAATATTCCCAAAGTGCCATTTATTAACTTGTAGGTTGAAGACACTCTCTGGCTATAGAACCATTAGACCATCAGCTCAAGGTCCTATTTTTGGTGAATAATATCATCTAGAGATTCAAATTACAGATTATATATTTTAGCACAGTACTATAGAGTTAGAACTAGAGGCATTAGACATTTTTAAGGGATTTTCCCATGAATTTATGTTGACATAAGAAATGTATTTGCATACTTCAGATATACACCTGCAATAGAAAAAAAGAACAGTACCCACATGGAATACTAAACAACAAGGGAATGAATAAATTACAACTAAGGTACAATATGAGTGAATCTCAGAAGCATAACATTGAGCAAGACAGAGACAAAAGAATGTATTTTGCATGATGCAATTTATGTAAGTACAAAACAAGTAAAACCAGTTGAGGTCATTTAGAAGTCAGAATAGTGACTATCTTGGGTGTGAAGCTTATGGCTGGAACAGAGCCATGAAGGGGGATTCTGGGAAATCAGTGATGTTCTTACTTAATCTGAGTGCTGACTACAGGTGGATCTGTTTGTGAAAATTTATTGAGCTTTACATTTTTAATAAGGATGCACTTTTACATTACACTTGAATAAAATGTTTAAAAAATTACCAGTATCACTTTTAGCATTAGAGCTTACCCTTTTTTTGGACAATGCTACAAACCCACTGATCAAATACCAACCAAATGTGCTTCTCAAATGGGTATTACTTGACAGCACTGAAAGCTTCCACCATAATCCAGAATCACCCTGCATCACAACACAGTATCATGATACAGAGGTTTTCCCAAGCAAGGCCTCAGGAACCAAGCACTCTTCACGCTTTGCACAGAGACCTCACCTAGCTCTAAGGCCACCTCAGACCAAGTACATCAGACATAAGCTGCAAATTCACATAACTAAAATTCCAAACCAAAATTAGACATATTTTGAGACATGCACAAAGACGTTTCCAGTCAGAAATGTGCCTCCATCAAGGTAGTCACCAGCAATAATCCAGACAATGGTTATCAGATCTGGCTCTTGGCAATGGCACATACATAGCAGTGGAATATTATTCTGCCTTAGAAAGGAGGAAAATTCTGATGCATACTACAATATGGATGAGCCTTGAAAAAACATAGGTTAGATGAAGTAAGTAGGATAAAATAGGGAAAATACTGTATAATCTATGCATATGAGTGACCTAGAGTATTCAAACTCATAGAGACAGAAAGTAAAATGGTAGAGCTGGGGGAAGGGGGCAATGGGGAATTATTGTTTAATGGGTATAGAGTTCCCATTTAAAGATGAAGTTTTTTTTTTTTTAAGAGAGAGAAGGACAATGAGAGAAACAGAGAAAGAGAGAAACAACTTTATTTAGTTTTTCACATGGCCTTCGTGGCTCCAACACTTAGTTGTGTACGTGGTGCTGGTGTTTGAACCCGGGTCCTTGAACTTGCCAGGCAAGCACCAAAATCACTGAGCCACCGCTCCAGCCCCATAAAAGATGAATTTCTTGGGATAGACAGTTGCACAACAGTGTGAATGTACTTAATGTCACTGAACTGCATGCTTAGAAATGGTTAAAATAGTGAATTTCATGTTATGCATATTTAACCCCCCACTACACACACACACACACACACACACACACATACGCACACACTCTTATTTACTTAATAAGCTAAGGGTTCAAAGTATTGGAGAAAGATAAACCCAAGGCTATCTAAGAAACACGGTGCCAAACAACCCCCACCTAATAGGCCAACCTTTCCCTCAGCTTCCCATGTGAAGAGAGAGCTCAGTGGTCATTTTGGTTCCTGTTTATTTTGCCTGGATATTGACTTGTGGAATCAAGCATTATGTGCTCAGCCTACAGGCCACATATGGCTTCTCCAGCTTGTTGATTAAAAGCAGCCTCTTTCCTCTGTGAACTCCTTAGGAAGCTAAGCCCTACCTGGCAACAGTTGCCATGCCGAAGAGACTTTGTTTAAGCAGCATTCAGAAACATCACTAATGAGCATTAAAGAAACCCTGCAATAAAGAATTTTAAAAAAACAAAAACTTTTCATTCCATTTTGCCTGGACTCTTCTAAAGAAAATATCATTTTCCTGTAAGTGATATTATATAATTGTTTCTAATAATGATAGTAGTTTGTTATTTTAGGCATTTGATTGTTCTGCTTTAGTTTTTTTATAACAAGATCTTCTCATGGCCCAGCTGTCAAAGAAAGGAAAATCTTCATGGCCTTCCTCTTTTCAGGAAGAACTCTGGTTCATCATGACTTCATTCAGGGATGCTTGACATACAGGTTTTTCAAAAATGCTTAGTGTGTATCAACAACATTAGAAAATTACACTGTGATTAAAATTTCCAAACATCCCTTTTGTAACCATTGTATTCATGACAATCAGACTTTCAGTGGTAAGTTTTCTAATACAATAAAAACCCTCTAATCCAATCTCTGAAATTCAGTTGTAAATACATTTTCCCCTTTTGTTAACTAAAGCAGTGGCAGATAAAGGTGTTACACCTCTCTGCCACTCTACTACCCATGCCCCTGCCAAAAAAACAAAAACCTTCTATGAGAATTGAAGAAATGACAATGCGGAAACTTTTCAGACAAGTATGGTTCCAAATTAAAGTGCATTGATTTAAGACAATTCTCTTTTTAGACGAGCTATACTTTTTATATTTGGAAGAAGGTGACGGTAATCGTCCTGTAAATTGGCTATCCCCAAGCAACAATGGGTCTGGAGAGAGCACAGCACTCCAAGCATTTTTTCACTTTCTCCTCCACAAGAAACCAATAGAGCCTATTTCCTCAATAAGAGAATGCTGATTTCATCTGGGGTAGTGTACTAGGATCCTATTGTCCTTGCTCATGACAAGCAAGCAATCAAACCTCTGAGCCACTGCTCCAGCCCCTACCATATTTATTTTCCAAAGTTAAATACTATTGTCAGAATGAAGCAATTTAGATATAGCTAAAATTCTTAATTCCCACTTTACTCCTGCCCTCTCTTTTCTTAGAACCACTATTTTAGTCAGCTGTTTCACTGCTGTTACTAAAAGATCCAACAGCAATGACAATTTTAAGGAGGAAAGTTTATTTGAGGACTTACAGTTTCAGAGGTCTTAGCCCATAGAAGGCTGGTTCCATTCCTTGGGGCTCAAGGACATCTTGGTGGAAGAGCGTGGTGGAGGGAAGCAGTTCAAGGCATGGCTCCAGGAAGCAGAGAGAGAGATTTCACTCACCAGAAACAAAATGTAGACCCCAAAGGCACGCCCCTAGACTCCTCCAGCCACACCCTACCTGTTTTCAGTTGCTTGTTGATCCCTCTCAGAGGATTAATTCACTGATTTAGTTAAGGCTCTCATAACCCAATCATTTCACCTCTCAGCATTTTTGCATTGTCTCACAATTGAGCTTTTGGGAGGCACCTTACATCCAAATCATAACCACCACCATGGTGAACTCAATGTGTATCGTCCCCATCATTTTTGTGGTTTTTTGTTGTTGTTTGTTTATTTGGGTAACATTTTTTTCATGGTACATATTCAGATACAAGATAGAGTGCAGTTCAAACAATTGAGATCCCAGCAAGAACATGATGGTATATTTCAAAGGGTTAATCAGACGGAAAATAATGAGAGGGGTAATGAAGGGACTGATTACAAAGGTGTGTACGCTTTCAAAGAACAAGACCTGGTAAAACATCCAGGGAGTGCTAACAAGTTCACATTTGAACTCAAAGGGGCAAAGAGAAGGAAAAATGTTTCCAGAGCATGGTGTAAGTGGCAGGGGTCTGACAAGAGCTTAGATCTGTAGAAGAGGAATTAGAGGATCTCAGTTACTGGGTAAACCAAGGCCCAATAGGGAAAAAACAAATACCAGGTTCTCTTTTCTTCCTCCTCTAATCTCTCCTGTCTGTACCTTCCATTGGCCAAATCCAACCAGAATCCACAAAAGCCTATATGATGCTGCCCGTAAAGATCAATTTCTTATGGCACAGAAAAGAAGGGTAGAAAATGGGTCTGGGAAGCCAAACAGTCAATAACCAATGCAATTGTTTTGCGTTTTTAAATTTTGTTTTAAAGGGAGAAGGACAGTGAGAGAGAGATAGAGAATCAATTGTTATTTAGTTTTTCACATGGCTTTCATTGCTCTGAAACTTTGTTGTGTACGTTGGGTGCTGGGGTTTGAACCTGTGTACTCCCGCAAGCCAGGCGCTTGCCATAACTGCCAAGCCACTGCTCCAGCACCCGCATTTTTAAAATTAACATAAATATTAGTGTAAAGTCTATAAGTTTAATTTTATGATCTATAAACTACTTCCTTCCATCCAACCACAAATTGAAGTTAATAAATTAGAAGTTTTATATCTGAACACTATCGTTGTTTGCCCATATGAATTTGGAGAAAGATTAATTCCAGAGTTCCTTGAAGAAAGGGGTGTGTGTGTATGTGTGTGTGTGTGTATTCCCTCTATGATATTTTAGGAAGCAGCAAGAGAGCAGAGGTTCTGATCTCTTCTCAAATGAGCAAGTATTCCACCTTTCCCCTTCCTCTTTCCCTGTCCCCTGGTGGAGAAGAGAGATAAGGCAGCAGAAACAAATGCTATTTGTAAATACATTGCCTCACTTTTTGTTTCTTAATGGTTTTATTGGGATACAATTCAAATGCCATATACTTTACCACTGAAAGTATGTAATTTGATGGGCTTTAGTACGTTCACTAAGTTATGCATCCATTATCAAAATCAATTTAGAGCATTTTCATTATCCCAAAAAGATACTCCATACCACTTAACCACCACCACAATACGTGCCCCCTGCTCCGCCTTTTTTTGTGGTACTGGGGATCAAACTCAGGGAACTGAGTGATGCTTTACCACTGAGCTACAACCCCAAACCTTTTTATATTTCATTTTTAGAAGTCTCACTAAATTGCTCAGGCTGGATTCAAATATTTAATCCTCCTGCCTCAAGTCTCCCAAGTGTCTGGGATTACAGGTGTGCACCACCTCACCCAGCCCAATATCCTTTGTTTTTCAACATTTTTGATCATTTGCTATCATTATGAAAGAATTAACATTGTTACCTAATTTATATAATTCCTAAATTAAATAATTTACAATTTTCTTGTAAATTCTCATTCCCAAATCTAAAAAAAATCTAAACCAGGTATGCTGTCATAATTTCACTGAATATATTAGTAATGTTTTTTTCTCTTTATTTATTACCCTTCAACAGGATTGCCCAAATTAATTTGTTAAGCATGACAATAACAATATGTTAACTTCTTTTTTAAATTGCTATTAGAAGTGTTTTAAGATTTCTAATTACTTGGGACTATTTCAATTATTTTTGTTTTTCATATTGTCTAAGATAACTGAAAGACCATTTAGAATGGAATAAATTGTTTAAAAGTTCTAAATGATATTAATGGGAGAAACAAAAAATAGATCATGAAATGCCTGAGAAGTAGTTCTGCTTTGTTGGGGATTAATTAGAATGTCTATGAAGGTACTGTCTCTAATTTTAATTCCTTCATTTAAAAGTAATGTCCAGAAATTAATGAAAATCCAGAGGGGAGCAAACTTAAATAAGGGTATAGATGTGGAGAAAATAGAAGAGGGTTTTATTTTACTGTGAAAATAGGAAGGGTGAGAAACAGCTTGTTTGTCCTCAACTTTAGAGAGAGGATATTCAATTCCTCTTCATCTCCACAGGATGTCTGCATTCCTCTGGGCAATCTCATATACTTCCAAAAAGTTTAGCTACCATTTGTAGTTCCTACATGTGGAATCTGAATTTATAGCTCCACCTCAAATTTCTCTTCTGGATCTAGACCCAAATATACCAATGGATATCTTTATTTGGATGTTACATGAAACTTAGCAGGTCCCAGCTGAACTCATCTGTCCACCCTGTGGCAGACATGCTCTAAGATGGACCCTTGATCCCTGCCTCATGACGTTCACACCTTTGGTAATCCCCTTCCGGTGAGTATGGGCAGGACCTCTGACTTGCTTCTCAACTGTAGAACACAGCAATGTTGGAGGAATGTCACTCTTACGTTTTACACTGTGCTATATAGGATTCCATCTTGCCAGAAGACTCACTTTAGAGACTCTCCCAACTGGTTTAATAAAATTAGTAGTCATGTTGGGAAAGCCCATGCGCAAGGAACTATGGCCAACCTCTAGCAACTGTATGTGGTCTGAAAGAGCTGAAGGCAATTGGCCACCAAGAAATAGGGACCCTCAGTCCTACAACCACAGGACATGAGCCATCAGCTGATGACAATGCAGTTTAGTCAACACATTGAGTGCAGCCTTGTGAGGCTCTAAGCAAAGGACCCAGCTAAATCATGCTCAGACACATTTCCCACAGAAGCTGTGCGATAGGAAATCTGTCGTTTTGAGCTACTGTTTGTGGAAATTGTTTACACAGCAATAGATAACTAATATACCCCAAAGTATCATTCCCTTCCTTTTTCTTTGCTTTGTAATTGCTCCATGTTCTACCCTGTTCACCAAGCCATCCTGAATTCTCCCTTTTTCATTCCCACACTAGTCTCTGTGCACCATATTTATGCCTCCCATAGCTTCCTCATTAAACAGTTCCCAAACTACACTGTATGGACTGTACGTGTTACACACACACACACACACACACACACACACACAATTTCAGTGTCATATGTAGACTTTATGCTTTAAAATCATTTCCCTGGACACTGCCATAGCCTTTTATTTTTTAAGAGAGAGGGAGAGAGAGAGAGAGAGAGAGGAGAATGAGAGAGAGAGAAATAGAGAATCAATTTTTATTTAGTTTTTCATGTGGTTTTCTTTGCTTCAAGATTTCATTGTGTACATGGTGCTAGGGTTTAAACTTGCATCCTCACACATGCCAGGCAAGTGCCCCAACCACTGAGCCGCTGCTCCAGCCCTGCCATAGACTTTTTTTCTTTATTTTTTTAATTAAGAAATTTATTTGTTGAACAATCAAACATGCTTCCAATGAAACAGTAATATATATATATATATTCTGAAAATTAGATTTACCCCCTAGAGCCCCACTCTAATTACCCACCCTATCACTCCCCTCTCGCCCCCTCCTCAATATATCTCTACGAATGCCTTAGGTTATATGTCACTACACCTTTTCTGGGTTTAATACATTAGAGATGACCACCTTTCACACTGACCAGGGTCTAGCTCCAGCTTCCACAGATGAATGAGGACATTCGACCCTTGGATCTCTGAGTCTCAGATGATTTCTTCTGTAGCCGTCCATTTACCTTCAAAGGCTGCAATATCATTGTTTCTAATTGCTGAGTAGAACTCCATTACTGAGTAGAATTCCATTTTTGTATCTATTCATCCAGTTAGGCTGCCAAAGCCTTTTAATCAGGCTTTCCACCTCTATTCTTTACTATTTCCAATCAATTCTCACAGGACAACCAAATTCATCCTCTGAATCGCAAATAGAACCATTTCATACCCTAAGTAAATTCCTTTATTTACTGACAAAATTCACAGTCTACTAAAATTACTGCCTGCTTACACTTTTTATTTTTCACCATTTCTGCTCTAATCTGCACATGCAATTCCCCACCTGCATCTTACGTTCTCATGGCCCAGCACACTTACTTGGGTTGTTCCTCCTACCTGGGGTTCTCATTCGGTCCTTACTCAACCAGATACTTTCAATATATCTCTTTGACTTAACTCAGACATCATTCTCCAGAGAACTTTTCCAGACCTCATTATCTGGACCCCCTTCCAAACTAGATCCTCCTTCATGTGCTCATTGAGCCTCCAGGACTTACTTTGTCTGCATTTCAGTCTTGCTTACAAGACAGTGAGCCCCTTATCATATGGAACTTTGCCTTATTAATGTGTTCCCACCACAATTAACATAGTGCCTGTCATGACTGAATAAAGTTTGTCCCCTCCAAAACTCATTTTGAAATTTGGTTCCCATTGTGAGGTACTACGTGGGTAGAAATCTAATCAGACTATGGTGTTTAGAGGTGGGTCCTTTGGAAGATGATTGGAATTAGATTAGGTCATCAGGGTGGAAACCCTATGCCTGAATACTGGTGACATTATAAGAGAGAGACCAGAATTTACACTCATGTATATCCCTGCCTCTTGCCATTTGATGACTTGCACAACCTCAGGACTCTGCCAACAAGAAAGCCATCACCAGATATGGCCCCTTGATCTTGGACCAGGACCATGAATCAAAATAAAACTCTTTTCTTTGTATCTAACCCAGTCTGTGGTATTGTGTTATTAGCAACAGAAAATGGACTAGGACAGTGTCCAACCCAAGCAATAAATGGTTGGATTAAATCATCTCACAATTCTTAACATATATAAAAGTTGAGGGAAAGTGAAGTTACCAACTGCACAAGAAGAAGGAAAGTAGTCTTCCCTCTGCCTCATCACTGATTTAAACTACCATTTGTAAGGCGTGATTTTCAGAGGTACTTCCTCTTTGAAGAAAGAACTTGGATAATGAACATGGTTCTTTGAGCTTGAGTCTTGGCTTAGTCTGGAAGCAGTAATGGAAATAGATAGGGATAAGGCACAATGTCATCTCAGAGTTTTGTGTATTGGAAGATGCTGAGAATTTAATGTAGGCTTGATACATTATTTTTATTTTTAGTTTGAAAACAATCACTCAAATACATAGAACAACTAATTTCATGAAAAAAAAACTAGAGCCCATATAAACAATCTTATACAATGAAGTGTTGTGATTCTAAATTTAGGTTTTCCGTAATACCTGACTTTGAGACCAGGACTTGGATACAGGTAATGTTTATTTAGGAGGTGGTTCCAAGAAGCTGAAATAAAGGGAAGAGAAAGGGAAATCAAAGAGAGAAGAGCCAAAAAAAAGAGTACCTCATTTAGTTGTGACAACTAGGATTTGATTCCACTTGGAACTTTCTGAAGAATCATGTAGAATATGCCCCAGAATTAATTGTCGCATTAAAAAAATCAGTGGGCCATTCACTAAGTTTTTTTTACCTTTGGTTGAAGGTTGCCCCCAGGAGTGTTACCTACTATCTTCCCCCAAACCCTTCCCCATACTTTCCATGCTTGTGCTACATGATTTTCTATAGCTTCAGAGGATGCCCTGAGGTAGGAAGGCAGAGAGATCTCACTGCCCACATTTGAGGTTGGACATTGGCACTGTGTTTGTAATTGTTTACCACAGCTATGCTGGATAACAGAATATGGCTTGGGGCATCCAAGTGTTTACTTTGGGTTCTAAGAAGATAAATGGCATTTGTGATCATGCATTTTTTTCTATGCTATAGCCAGATCTGAATCTCCGCAGTCTGACCTTTGGAGAATATTTTCTGAGACTATTTAAACTGCCCTAAGGCTGGCATGATGGCACACACCTATAATCCCAGCGACTCCACAGGCTGAGGCAGGACTACTGGGAGTTTGAGGCCAGTCTCAGAAACTTAGCAAGACTCTCAGCAACTCAGTGAGTCCCTGTCTCAGAATAAAAAATAAAAGGGACTGGGATGTAGTTCGATGGTAAAGAGTCTCTGAGTTCAATCCCAAGTACCTAATAAATAAACTGCCCTATGCCTGCAAAACATTACTGATTTTGTTGAGATGATTGTGTTCTCATTTGAGCAGTTATCACAGATTAGGCCTTGTTATCCTAGTTATGAGAAGCATATACAGACATTCTTTTCATCTCACCCTGAAGAAGAGGTCAATAAAAGATCCAAACTGGGTTGGTTTGTCCAAGCTCAACTTAGACTGAATTGCTGTTGTCTAACATGCAGCATTCTTTAAAATACAACAACACGAGTTTGAAAAATGTTTTTTTTTAAGTTGTTTTTTGTTTTTTGTCTCTGATACTTTGAAAGGATATTTAAGGTCTCCATTCTGCCCTGTTGGGTATGATAATGGATGCTGTGGCCTGCAGTTTTATGTTGGTATCCAGATACTTTATGATGAACATTGTTGTTTGCATTGTCAATCATCTCAGGAAGAGAAACACTGTACATGGTGTAAGTTTGGTTTTTTTTTCTAGGCTTGGGTTTCAAGAATGTATGGAAGCTACTCATAAGGGGTGAAAGAAACTGGCATGTGTCTGCCATAGGGAAACATGGTAGCCCAGGCAGAAGAAGAACATTGCAGATCAATCATAGTTACAAAAATATCCATACCTGATAGCCACTGGTCTGAATTGTGTCCACTTCCCATGAAGCTGCAGTCAAGTTGTTATAATATAGAGCCTAACTTTCGCTCAGTTTTGAGGATATGAGTCTGTTGTGATTGATTCAGAGTTCTCTGTCCTAAAACTCAAGTGAAATGAGTGTGCCCAAAAGAATAAGAGCCACTGATGATGTCATATGCTCCAGAGAGGTCAGGATGAAGGCAATAAACAAATAAAGCCACTGGGACTCTGTGAGATGGAGGTCAACAGTGACATTTCAGCTGCCATTAAGGAAAATATTGAAGCTAAATCACCCGGTTGCAAGGACTAAAAATAAACAAAAAGAAATGAATATTCTTTCTTAAAACATTTTTCTGTTGTAAATTAAAGGAAAGCTTAGAACATTCTATTGTAAAAACTAAAAGAAATGTAAGTTTTTGTAATTAAAATTTATTTTAACCATCATACTCTCATATTACAGATAAAGAAACTGAGTCTCATATTGTGACTTTCTGAAGTCATAAATCTAAGAAGTTGACGAAGTCATATCTTCCCCCTCAAGTACACTCTTTTTCCCATTAGCTCCAACCTGCTGGAACCTAGAAAACAGGGTCAAATAATGTTTTTAAAATTTTCTGGTGTACTCCTTCCTACCCATTCTCCCTCCCCATTACCAATAGCTATCTGGACACATTTATACAAAGAGGATCAAGAGCCAGGGGGACAGAATAGCCCCCTTTTATCTATGGGGGATATGTTCCAAGACCCCCAGTGGATGCCTAAAACTGACAATAATACCAAACACTATGTGTACAGTTTTTTCCCATGCTTATCTATGATAAACTTTAATTTATAAATAGGTACAGTAAGAGATTAACACCTAATAATAATAAAATAGAATAATTATAACATAGTCCTATAATATTATGTGCATGTGGTCCCTCTCCTGTTTCCAACCTCACTTCTCCTATGATTCTGACACTCTTGTCTCCCCTGTTATAAGGATCCTTATAATTACATTGATACCAGGTAATACCGATAATCTCTGTATCTCAAGATCCTTATCTTAATCTGCAAGGACCTTTTGCCATGTAAGGTAGCATATTAACAGGTTCCAGTGATTCGGATATGGACATCTTTTGGAAGGAGGGAGCTTTACTCTTTCTACCACACTAACCAACACCCCTGAATTTGCAAAACACTGTTTCATTCTTTTTCCCCTTTATCCTTGCAAACAAGAGTCCTAGTCTCATTGAGCAAAAAATTTCTTATATTAAATCTAACAATAAATGCTTTCAGTACACTTAGATTTCCTGTTTACTCAGGTAAATTTGCTTTTACCACAGGAATTTATCCACCTACTCTACACCAGTAGAGATTCTGGTCCTGAGTAAGCCCACTCTGATATTGTCTTTTGCTTATTCTTAATCCCAAGAAAGTTCAAGATTTTAGAGCAAGACTTTTACCAAATAGTGTTATAAGGATTTTTAAGGCATTATTTAGAATATGTTTATTCCCTAGAAATTTCAATTCTTTAATTACCTACAGTAGCTAAAAGCTTAAACAAATAAAATCTCTGGACAATATGCAACTACCTGAGGACTCTGGAAAATAATATAGCAGATGGATTGTGGAGAGAATTCACAACTTGAAGAATGGCATGAATTTCCCTTACTCCCAAATCCTTTATCTGCTGGAGTTGACATAAGAGTAACTCTAATTTTGCATAACTGTACATAAGCTTGGGTAGTTTTAGCGAAATTCCTTCCAATTAACTGGAAGAGAGGAGCTCTTTGGAGTTTTAGAAAATATGAGGAAAACCATATGAAAACCGTATGAATCAACACATCTCAGGCTTACACAAAGGGTAGGCATACGTGGAATGAATGCAAAGCACCATAGAAAAGCCTTTGAAAACTGAAATGACATCAGAACCATTTCTCTCAGAGTGAGATAGAACTTGAGATGTAAAACTAACCTAGGTTGATTGTCAATTAAAACAAACAGCACCTAACATTCTCTAGAGGACTTTAACAGGTCTTGGAGTATCACTATGTAATATCAAAAATTTCCAGGATACAATCCAAAGTTACTCCACACACAAAGAACCAGAAAAATGTGCCCAATTCTTAAGGCAAAAGATAATCAACAGATGAAAAGTCTGAGATAACCCAGATCAGGAGAAAGAATTTTCTGTAAATAGGCAGATGGGAAGAATATTTTACAGTAGGTGGGACTTATGGTTTCTGTCACAATGACTTGATTCTGTCATTGCAGTACAAAAATGTCACAGACAAAATGTAAATAAATAATCATGGCAGTGTTTCAATAAAATTTTATTTGTAGAAAACAAAACTTGAATTTCACAGAATTTTCATACATCACAAAATGTTATCCTTCTTTTGATTTTTCCCAACTATTATACCTATGGAAACAAAACAATTATTTCCTCACAAACCATATAAAAACAGACAGAAGATTAGATTTGGCTCATAGGATTGCCAACTCCTGATTTAGATGTTGGAAATATCACACAGAGACTTGAAACAAGCTATTAGGATCATACTCCTTTAGGCAAAGGTAAACACTCTAGAAATGAAAGGAAAGGGAAGTTCTCATTTGAGAAATAGAAATTATCAAAAATAACAAAACGGAAATAGAACAGAAAATTTTCTTGGCTCCAGAACAGGACAGATGGAAAAGAGCTTATCAACATTGTAGGAGAATACGTGATTATTAGTATGTGACATGAATTTTAGAATGTTTTTTTTTTTAAACAACTTTATTGAGTTTTTCACATGGCCTAAGTTGCTCCAACACTCAGTTGCGTACATGGTGCTGGGGTTTGAACCCGGGTCCTTGTGCTTGCCAGGCAAGCGTCGAAACCTCTGAGCCACCGCTCCAGCCCTAGAATGATTTTTGTAAGGCAGGATTCTTATAGCAATCAAAAACTTACAAATAAGGGCTGGAGTGCTGGGTTAGCAATGAGTGCTTGCCTAGCATGTGTGAGGACTGGGTACAAACCCCAGCATCACATATACAACTAAGTGTCTGAGAAACAAAGGCTAGATGAAAAAATAAATAAAATTGAATTTCTTTTTCTCTTTTTCTCACTCCCTCTTTAGAAAGAAAAGATTTATAAATGGTCATTTAGATTGATTCTAATTTTTCATTATTATAAAGAATTTTATAATTAATATCCATCATTTCCACAAACTTTGAAATTTTGGGCCAGATAATTTCTTAGAAGCATATATATAGATCAGTTGGGTGGGGGGTAATGGGGATTGATCCAGGGTGCTTTACCACTGAGCTACATCCTCAGCCCTTTTCATTTTTTGAGATAGGGTCTCACTAAATTACTTAGAACCTTACTAAATTGCTGAGGCTGATCTCAAATTTTCAATCCTTCTGCCTCAGCTTCCCAAGTCACCAGGATTACAGGCACGTGTCACTGCACCTGGCTGATAGATCAACTATTTGAAGCTATGCAGATTGTACTGATGGAGAAAATATTAACATCAATATATGTTGAGTATCTTCTATATTTTAGATTCTAAGTCTTTTTATATGTGAAAAGGGTAGAAAATAAAGAACTGAAAAAGGTCTGAGATTTTACTCTGCCTAAAAGTTAACAAGTTATTCTGCCACAGTTTTATAGAGACATAGTTCAGAGACAAAGGACTTTGTTACTGATTAAACAACACATAGCATGAGCATCAGCATGCTTCCATTAGTTCCCAGTGCCCCCTACATACCACAGGGATAACTTATAATGAGGATGCAGGTTCAAACCCCAGCACCACATACACAACAATGTCTTGGAGCAATGAAAGCCACATGAAAAACTAAATAAAATTGATTCTCTCTCTCTCTGTCTCTCCCCCTCTACTTCTCTCTTTAAAAAATGAAAAACTAAATAAAATTCATTCTTTCTTTCTCTCACTGTCCTTCTCTTCTTAAAAAAAAAAAAGATAAGAATAGTTGATAGTAAGCCTGACCCTACTTTTCCCCAGAGGAAGACACTCTCTCTACTCTTTTTATAGGCTGTTCCCTATACAAATGTTCTTGAAAAGATTGTGCAGAATACATGGCATGCCGTGACTTTCCTCATAAGTGATATAAAAATGGAAGAGATCTATAGACAATTGTTTTCTAATAAAATTTATTAACTTAATCATTTCTATTTTACAAATATGGAAAATAAATCACAGAGAATTTAAGTAACATAACTTACCTTGATCATACAGCAAACAAACAACAGAACCAGGCATCATAGTGGTTAATTTTCCAGGACAAACAAAGCTCTCTGTACAAGAAATGGTCTTTAACACTGTAATTACAGAATAAGGAAAATATGGGATTTTAATTATAATATAAAAGAGTAGTCCTTTTGAATTTATTTTCAGTTTATATGAGAACAAAAAATGTATCTTGGTAGCACTGCAGCTAGAATGTTTTCCATGAACAGTTATTTTAAGAAGCCAGGATGCTTTCCAGGAAAAGTGTGTATGGGGGTTGAAAATGATACCAGCCAAGCTGTCAAAGGTTTCAAGAGATGATATGCACTTCAGAACTAATGTGGAAATTTTATTTTATTGTCAATTTGATTGATTTACTTCTTTCTGTACTGACTGTTACAGGGAATTAACAAAGAAAGCAATGTGAATATGGATTCTTCTGTGTGCTGAGGGCCAGAGGAGAAACAGTGCTACTTTATAAGATAATCTTGTTAAAGAAGGTTTTTACCATCTAATAATTCCTTCACCAAGTTATACCTTGTGCCCCATTTAAATGTTTTAGTGAAATATACTTAATATTCATATTCTGTAGGACAGTTACTACTATTATAACAATAAGGGAGCTGTATCTAAATGGAACTGAGATCTACAGAGGAATCAGAGGACCTTAAATACTAAAGGAAAAGACCCTGAAAAACAAGATTTATAAACTAATTCTATTTTTTTTTAAAGAGGAACAGCAAGAGAGAGAGAGAGAGAGGGAAACAGTCTTTATTTAGTTTTTCATGTGACTTCCATTGCTCCAACACTTTGCTGCATATGTGGTACCGAGGTTCAACCTCACGTCCTCACACATGCCAGGCAAATGCTGTAACCTCTGAGCCACCGAGCCAACCCCAATAAGCTAATTCTTTAGAATTCAATATATAGGGTGTTATGGTTTACATATGAGGTATTCTCCAAAAATGCATGTGTGGGACAATGCAAAAAAAATTAAAAGTGAAATGACAGGGTTATGAGAGTTTTAAGGCAATCAGCACATTAATTCAGTTGATTGAGTTAACTAGGTGGCAACTATAGTCAGGTAGGGTGTGGCTGGAGTGGGTGGGTCCTTGAGAGTGTGCCTATGGAGACATATTTTGTCCTCGGTGAAGCAACCTTCCCCTCCCTCTGCTTCCTGGTGGCCTTGTCCTGAGCCTCTTTCCTCCTCCACACTCTTCCTCTATAATGTTCTACCACACATTGGGCCCACAGCAATGGAGCCAGAAGTCTATGGACTAAGACTTCCTAAGCTGTGAGCCCCAATAAATTTTTCCTCCTCAACTCTTCTTGTCAGGTCTTTTGGTCATAGAGGCAAAAAAATTTGACTAAAACAGGGGGGATACAGTATTTTATTTCTACTTTTTCATCCTCCTGAAATTTTCTACACTTATGATGAGACACATTCTTGTCATGCAGACCTATGCTAGCTCATTTATTTCAGAGTTCATGTCTTTTGAAGCTGGACTAATCTTTGATTACCATAATGAGAAACATTCTTATCATTTTAGTGATGTATCTCTCATTGCATTTCTCATATTTAACTTATCAAATCAGTTATTTAAGATACGTATGAATGCGCAAATGAAAAACATGTTTTTAAGAGAGACATGGATTTTTTTTCGCAAATACACAGAAGGAATAGTGTCATAACCCCTTTTTCTTCCAAAAGCAAAATTATTTCATTCCAGTCATCTGATTTCTTGACTCATGGAATTCAAAAACATATTAAACACCAGACAATGCAGTTAAGCCTCAGGAAGAAATGAACCAACATCCTGACAGCATTTTACTCAGACTCTGAATTCTAAACAACCACTTTACAAATATTATTTCAAATCTGCTTATCCACCATTGTACTCATGCACAAGAGAAGTTCTGAGGACATACACATACAACTATAGGGAACTCGGAAATCCCCAAGTCACTATGCAGAGAACACACAGGACTTAAGGAAAACGAGCAAACCTAGGGAAACCCTCAATGATACCTCTATGGAGTATCTGAAGTCTCTTTTTCCTGTATCTTCATTGTCTTTCACAGGTTGCAAAATACTGTGAAGTTTTATTCCCATACATTTCCCACCTACTTTTTTTTCCTGACCCCATTTATCCCTTCGGCAGGATAACTATACTTTCTGGTTTTCACAGAATATTTCCAATTTAAGCTTCTTGTTTTGGTTTAATTATTAGTAGTGCCCCCCTTTTTCTTTAAAAAATATAAGTAATAAACATGAAGGGAAATTGATTAACTTGAAAACAAAGCAACAGGAAAAAATCAATAATACAAAAAGCTGGCTCTTTAAAAAAAAATCAATAACATTAATAAACCTCAAGGCAGACTGCCAAAGGGGGAAAAGGGAGAAGACAAATATAACTGATTTTAGGAATGATAGTGGGAGTATTATGGCCAACCTCAAAGAAACTAAAAGGATAATAAGGGTATACTATGAACAACTTTATAACCATAAATTCAGCAGCTTAAAGTAGACCAATGCTCAAAACATAAAAACTACCTAAACTCACTAAAATTGAAAGAATAAATCATATATAGTCTTATGAATATTAAAGAAATCAAATGTGTAGTTAAAAACCTTTCAACAAAGAAATTCCAGGTCCATATACCGAAATGACAAATTCTAGAAGAACTTTAAGGATGAAATAAAACTTGCTCTATACATTCTCTTTCTAAAAATTCAAAAAAAAAAAAAAAAGAAAGAAACACTCCCCAATGCATTTTATGAGACTAGCATTATCCTGGCACTAAAATCAAACAGTATTATAATTAAGATAAAAATAAAGACTAAAATCTTCCACAAACATAGACACAAAAATCCCCTTCAAACTACTAATAATCTAGGAATCTATAAAAAAGAGAAAATATGAATCATTAAGTGGAGTTTATTCCAGGAATGACAGGTTGGTTCAATTTTTGAAAATCAATTTAATTCACCAGATTATCAGACTAAAGAAGAAAACCATCATAATTATCTTTATATTATTAAACAAATTAAAATGTTTCAAAATAAAAACTCTCAACAAACTAGGAATGGAAGGAAATTTGTCTTAA